>VIYQ01003681.1:0-12892 GCA_009928355.1 Chlorella sp. CH2018 | reverse complement strand
CCACCCCTCCCCCGCTCTCCACCCCACCCCTGCAGGCCCGCCCGTGCTGCTGGACCTGCGCACTGGAGAGCTGTACTGCACCGCCTGCGCCGACTACGTGTTTGACCGCGGCTTTGACCTGGCGCTGCAGACGGCAATGGCCTCCGCCAAGAACGGCGGCAGCCGCGGCGCCAGCGGCGTTAGCGGTGCCAGCGGCGCCGATGCCTCGGGCTCCGAAGCCCCCACTGCTGATGGAGCGGCGCTGGCGCAGCAGCAGGGCGCGCCGCAGCGCGGCGCCGCCCCGCCCGAGCTGCTGGCTGCCGCCGAGCTGTCGCGGGCGCTGGCGGAGGGCGGCTTTCGCCCGCTGGCCGCCGACGGCTTCCCAGCAGGCCTGCGCGGCCTGAACAACCTTGGCAACACGTGCTTCATGAACAGCGTGCTGCAGGTGGGTGGGGCGTGGATGGCGCGCCTGTCTTGTTACTGGGACAGAGCAGCAGAGAGGTGGCGAAAGCGTGCGCTGCCGCTTCCGGCTGGGCCCACCTGTGTTGTGGGAGCCAGAGGCAGCCCGCAGCTGCGCCGCTGCCACCTGGCACTCCCTCCTTCCTCCCACTTGACCGCCCATGCATCGCTGTGTCCCAATGCCCCGCCTGCCGCAGGCCATCCTGCACGCCCCCCTGCTGCGCAACCACTACCTGCTCAACCGCCACTCCAAGGCGGGCTGCGGCATCACCGCCGACGGCGGCTACTGCGTGAACTGCGAGCTGGTGGGTGCTGGGTGCTGGGGCCATGTAAACTGGGGGCATGTGGACTGGGGGCACGTGTTTGCTGGCTGTGCAGGCATGGGGAAGCGGCGGCACAGCTGCTCACAGTTGGGCGGCATAGCTGGGAACCTGCTGCACATACACTGGTGCCTGCAGTGCCGCCTTCTCACCCACCAGTCACCCACAACCTCCCCCCTTGCTTCTGCTCCCAGGATGGCGTGTTCTCTGCCGCCTACTCGGGGAGGCGCAGCGGCTACAGCCCCGCCCAGTTCCTGCACACCTGGTGGATGCTGGCAGGTGGGTGGAGCACATGGCATGCCGCGTCCCATGCCTTGCGTGCTGCTGCTTGGTTGTTTTGCTGGTCAAGTCCTGGGCAATTCGCGGATGCGGCCGGCAAGCAGGCAGGAGCGGCATCTCTATGCATGCCCCTCTCAGAGATGCAACTTTGAGTGCCAACTCCACGCTACTCACCCACACACCCACGCAACCACCCACCCAACTACCCACTCCACCCATGCACACGCCCAACCACCCTCCTGCAGGCGGCGGGCTGGCGGGGTACCAGCAGCAAGATGCGCACGAGTTCTTCTGCTTCGTGCTGGAGATGATGGCTGCCACCGCGGGGCCGGGTGAGCCGGGTGCTGCGCGCTTGGAGCTTAGGAGCTCGATGGGCCGTGTTTTACAGTCAACCTGCATTAGTGTCCTGTGGCCGCCTTCCGGCCTCGGCTGCCGCCACCTATGTCACCAACTCACCTACCTCACCACCCCTCCCTGCCCCTCCCGTGCCCCCACCCCCTTTGCAGACAACATCACGCAGCGCGTGTTTAGTGGCACGCTGCGCTCCGACCTGGTCTGCGCCTGCTGCGGCCACGTCAGCACCTCGCACGAGCAGTTCTCCCACCTCTCCCTCGACATCCCGCCCCCGCAGCAGGTGCAGAGGGCTGGGCGGCTGTGTGTGCATGAGGTATGGTACAGCATGCCTGCCTGCTGCTGCCGTCCCCAATCCACATCTGGATTCGGTACAGCCTCTGCTTGCCGCTGCCGTCCCCAATCCACATCTGGATTCGGTACAGCCTCTGCTTGCCGCTGCCGTCCCCAATCCACATCTGGATTCGCCACAGCCCTGCCCTGCCGCCGCATGGCCGTTATCAACACCATCTGCCCCTCCCTCAACCTGCGTGCAGCTGATTGCGCCCACCATCCTGCCACGGCCCACTGGAGGCGGCGGCGGCTCGCAAGCCACAGCTGCCGCTGCCGCACTGGCTGCCGGCCCCACCGCTGCGGCGCTTGCTGCCAAGGCAGCCTCTGCACCGGCGCCCCGCAGCCACAAGAAGGGTGCCAGCGGTAGCAAGGCAGATGGCAAGACAAAGCTGGTGGGTGCTGCCAAGGCTTCGCATGAGCGGGCCCTGGCGCGCAAAGCAGCCGAGGCAGCGGCGGCAGCAGCAGCAGCAGGCCAGGCTGCCACCTCCGATGTGCAGTCTGTGCTGGAGGCTGGCGTCAGCCAGCCCATGCCGGGGCTGGTGGCGCGAGGCCAGGGGGCGCCGCCGCCGGCGCTGCAGCAGCGCGCACATCAGAACGGCGGGGGCGCCGACAACAGCAGCGAGGGCGATGCGGCTGACCTCTGCGCCTCAGACTCAAGTGAGCTGGGATGAGGAGTGCAGGAGGAATGGTGGCACGGGGCCACGTTGACGGTGCTTGCGGGCTGCCGATGTGCGTGCATGTTGCTGGGGCGTTGCATGGCATGCTGGATGTACATGCTAATTGCCTCCACCCTGCTTTCTACCCTCGCCTGTCTTGCCCCGCAGTGAGCCTGGGAGCATCGGTGGGCGCCGCCGGCATGCTGGGCCAGAGTGGGCTGGAAGCGGCCAGCGGCATCGGTGCGCACGGCTCGGTGCTGGGCATAGGAGGCGATGACGCACAGGTGGGTGGTCAGTGGGGAGGGGAAGCAGGAGCGGGAGCATGTTGACAGCAGTACGTCGGGCGGCAACTGCAGAGGCATGCAGGGCGGCAACAGCTAGCGCACGTGTTGCGGTGGGTGCGTGTGACCGACTTGCACACCACAAGCCAATGTGTGCATCACGGCTGGTCATGAGTGTGTGCCTCCCTGCACACTCCTTGCAGGACACTCTGTCCTCGCCGCGGCACCGCATGAATGGAGGGCTAAGCCTGGCGCCTGCCCCAGGCGGCGCTGCAGCAGGGGCGCCACCCTCTTGGTGGCCCAAGCAGCAGCAGCAGCAGCAGCAGCAACAGCAGCAACAGCAGCAGCAGGTGGGCAGGCCGGTGGCGCCGGCGCCAGGGCGGCCGCCCATCCCACCTGGCATGCGGTCTGGGAGGGGCGGGCCTGCTGCCGTAGGCGCAGCAGCCAAGGCGGGCGGCAGGCAAGTGGAACCGGGGTTGGCACCTGATCCGCAGCAGCCACTGCTGCCAGGACAGCAGCAGCAGCAGCAGCAGGCGGCACGGCAGGATGACAGTGGGTCTCCTGACCTTGAGACGACTGGCATGCAGATGGATGTGTCGGGCCTCTCTCTGTCCGCCCTGGATCCCTCGGTGGCTCCTTCAGCCCTGCCGTTTGCGGGCGCAGCAGCAGGCTTGCCCCCGGGGCCAGCCCAGCAGCAGCAGCAGGACGCACTGGCAGCAGCGACCAACCTGCCTGGCACGCAGGACGCTGCTGCGGCGGCGGCGGGGGCGGCGGCCGCCACCCTGCCGCCCCAGCTGGCCGGGTACTACCGCTGGCCGGGTGCCTCGCTGCTGGGCTGCCTCAACCGCTTCACACACGCGGAGCAGCTGGGGGCGGGGGAGCGCTGGACGTGTGAGAGGTGCGAAGCTGAGAGGGTGGGCGGATGAGTGGAGCAAGGGGATGCTGGGGGGATGGTGGGGCCGGGTGCCAGCGGTGTGCATTTCGTTGGCCGGTTGATCTGAACTCCCGGAATGCCCATCACTGCTGCTGCTGTATCACTGCTGCGTATCCTGGCCCACTGGCCACTCATCACCCCCTGCCACCCCCGCCCACCCACACACAGGTGCCTGAGCAATGCACACGCGGTGAAGCAGCTGAGCCTACGCCACCTGCCGCCGCTGCTGGTGTTCCACGCCAAGCGGTTTGAGCACGCGGGCGGGCTGCGCGCGGTGGCCAAGAAGCTGGACACTTACCTTTCTTTCCCCTTGAGGTGGGTTGAGTGCTGGGCTGCACAAGGCTTTGGCTCGTATTTGGAGGCTGCAGGTTTCAATGGGGACAACACCCGGTTGCTTGTGGGGCATGGGGTCTGGCCAGAGAAGCATGCAAGTTGCACTGCCCTCTGCGACCGGTGCCGGCCAGGGCATGCCACGTTGCACAGGCCGGCCAGCAGATGCACCCCACTGCTGAAGCTCTGCTCACCCTGCACACTCCTCGCAGTGACCTGGACATGCGCCCGTACCTGGCCTCAGCTGTGCTGCGCTCCCGCTTCCGCCTGCCGCCGCCGCCGCCCGCGCCCGCGGTGGCTGCCAAGGCGCGCCGAGCTTCCACAGGCCAGCTGGCATCTCCGCAGCACGACAGCCAGCAGCAGCAGCAGCAGCGGTCGCCGGCGAGCGAGGGCGGGCAGCGGCGCAGCGCGGCGGCTGACGCCGGTGGAGCAGCAGAGGGGCCAGATGGAGCGACTTCAGACCCCGGCCAATACCTGTACGATCTGTACGCTGTGGTCTGCCACCGCGGCAGCTTCCAGGCGCGTGGCAGTTGCGGGCAGGGTGGTTTGTTGGAGGAGTGGGTGGGTTGGCAGGTCGGGCTGCCGTTGCTGCCTGCCGCCTGCGAAGGGGGCCAACCCTTGGCTTTGGGTGCACTGCCCCCTGCGGCTGACTCGGCGCTGCTTCCATTCCAGCTCTGAACCATGTACATCTCCCCATTTTATCGCTCGCTGCAGGGCGGGCACTACGTGGCCTATGTGCGGGCCGCAGACCGGCGCTGGTACCTCTGTGACGATGCCTGGGTCACCGCATGTGAGCGCTGGGGTGGAGAGCGCGGTGTTGGTATGGGATGGCGGGCAGGCAGCGGCAGCAGCAGGCGGTGATAGGCTGACATACCTCAGAGCTGCTGAGGGCTCGCCAGCACGTGTGGTCAGCTTTATCAGAGCGCGTGCTGCTACACCGGACTGTACTGAACCGCCCGCCCGCCATTCACCCGCTCCCCATCTGCAGCGGACGAAGAGGCGGTGCGCAACTGCCAGGCCTACATGCTGTTCTACTCACAGAAGCAGCTGCTGGAGGGGCGCTGAGCTGCAGCTGCGGCAGCAGGCCACCCGGGCGCGTTCCATAGCGCTGGGCGGAGCATCAGGGGCTAGCTGTCAGCCCTGCAGCAGCCAGTGCACCTGTGCTCAGCACGCTCCTCCGAACCAAATGTACACTAGAACGAACGATGCACTCCCGCCATCCACGTTGGCATGCATGTATATGTGATGCTCAGCAGACGCACATGCCAGTGTGGAATGGCTAGGCGAGAGCACTCGCTGGCCTCACGCTGGGGCGGCAGAGTGGCGGTGGCGGGAAGGGGGATCAGGCATCGGTCGCGCCTGCCGCCTGCCGATTGACTTCCCAACAGATCCTTGTAAACGTTCGTTAGGCTTTCAGCCGCGACAGGCAGCGCAGGTGAGGACGAGCGCAGGTGGCGAGCTCCCGGTTTCCCGGGGCCTTCTCCGGCCATGCTGATGCACTGAAGCGTGCTATGGGACAGCTTTGGGCGACCCTCGTATGGGCAGGCTGCCGGCACCGCCTGCCGCCGCCGCCGCCACCACCGCTCATGGCTGGGACTGAGCCGGCCTCGACCCATCTCGCTCAGTCAGCTGCCCTGCTAAGCAGCCACCCTCCTGTGATCGCTCTCAGTGGCACAGGCATGTTGGGCGCTTTGGGGACCTTCCTCGCCAGCCCCAACGGGCGCGCCTGGCTGACAACCGTGGGCGGCGCGGTGAGTGAATTGCCTGGGCGGCATTGCTGCGGAAGCCGCCTTGCTGCCTAGCTCCACTACCCACGCACACCCTGATCCCCGGCTGAAATATTCTCTTCGCACTCCTGCTCACGCTGCAGGTGGGCTACCTCGGCTTCTGCGGGGTGGTCGGCAAGCTGCGCCTGCTGCCGCCGGTCCTGGCACGCAAGATGATGCACATCGGTCAGCTGCCACACTGGTGCCGCGGGTTGAGGGGAGGAATAGACTGACGGCATATTCAGGCGCCCTGCTGGGCACAGCTGCAGAAGATGCTGCAGAGAGTCAGGAGAGGAACAAACTGGCTGCGCCACTGCTAACGCCCGCCTGCTTGTTGCCTCCCCAACTGCCCGCAAGCAAGCAAGAGCTGTCCCCCTGCCCCCTACGCCCCCCTCCACACGCTGCAGGCACGGGGCCCATATACATGTTGTGCTGGCCGCTGTACACGGCATCCCCCGCCAGCCGCTGGCTGGCCGCCTCAGTCGTGGCGGCAGCAGGGCTCAAGTTCGCACTGGTGGGCAGCGGCGCGCTGCGCAGCGAGGCCCTTGTGGCGGGCGTCAGCGTGAGTGCCACGGGGCTGCTCAGCTGCAGCGGCTGTGTGTGACAGTGGCGTGCTCTTACCGAGCTTGCCGCATCTGCTGCAGCCAGCTGGTACTCCACCAGGCAGGCTGACGTCCCTGCTCTTTTTTGGGTCACGCAGCTGCGCCAGGTCTCCCCTTTCACCCTGCCTGCCGTGACATGCACGGACACCTACCAGCCTTCATCCACTCCAACCGCACATCTCTCTCTCGCCTCACGACCTCCCCCTTCTCCGCACCCACTCCCGCAGCGCACGGGGCGGCGAGAGGAGCTGCTGCGGGGTCCGCTGTTCTATGCAATCACGCACGCTGTGGTCACGCTGGCGTTGTGGCGTGGCAGCCCTGCCGGCGTGCTAGCGCTGGCGGTGCTGTGCGGCGGTGACGGCCTGGCAGGTGGGCTGGCGGCGGGGCTGCTGTGCATCCTCCCCGTGCTATCACAGGCACGTTCGATGACAGCCAATGCGAGCCTGGACATGCAGGTTGCGACGGCACGGGTGCACCAGTGCAGTGAAGCAGGCTGCCCTCCTACCCCTGCCCGTGCTGCCCTGCAGAGGTGGTGGGGCGGTCGGCCGGCAGCCGCACGCCGCGCCTGCCGCACAACCCGGACAAAACCTGGGCGGGCAGCCTGGCCTGCTGGGCGGGGGGCGCAGCGGCAGCGCTGCCGCTGCTGCTGCACTTCCGCAGCTGTGGCATGTTTGATGCGGCCATGGCGGCGGGCGGGCCGGCGGCGGCAGCAGCGCTGACTGGCTGGCGGTTGGCAGCGGGTGTCGCTCTGTGCTGCGGCGTAGGTGCGGCAGTGGAGTCGCTCCCGCTGGGAGATGCAGACAACTTTGCTGTGCCGGCGGCGGCGGCGCTGGCCGCCCACCTGTACTTTGGTAGCTAGGACTGGGCACAGCGGCAGCTCTTGTCTGTCCGCAAGGGCGATTCCCTGCTCAGCCGCCAGGCCGGTTTCACCCCTGTAACTCCCTGCGGCATCTCTCTGGCGGCTTCATGGCATATATTACCAGTGCTGCTGCAGCGCATCAAGGGGCGTTTGGGAGTGCATTGGGACAAAGGACTGTGAAGGGTTTGGGGCCGCTTGCCGGCAAGCCGGTGCACGTGGCAAGGCATGAATGTAGGGGTGGGACACGGCTGTGCAGCGCAGCATGTCAAGCACAGGGTGTTTAAAAAGAACGAGTCAGCTAGTTATGTTGCATGTGCATTGACAAGGGGCCCAGTCGGAGGGAATGGCAGAAAAAACTTGAAAACATTCGGGCGCCTGCTAGCCCCAGCTAGCTCGAGGGACAGGCGGCGCAAATCCAAGTGCAGTGCAGGTGGGGTGTGGCAGGCGCACACTGAGCTGGGTCGACAGATGGGTTAGAGACGGTGCGCGGACTGATTGCATGCATTTGGCCAAATGGGATTGGATAACCGGTGCTTGATAGACAGACAGACACGCACAGCGTCAGGGGAGGGGAAGGGCAGTCATGAAACGTGTGCGCGCAAGATGCACTAGAAGTAGCATGTCAAGCTCGGGCATGCGTAATAGCTCAGTTCAGGTAAGACGGGGCTTGGGTGGGTGAGATGCCGGGATGGTTGGGGCAATCATCAAGTTGCAGTGCAATGGCTAGAATGAACGGGCAAGGAAAAGCAGGGCCCTGCGGGCGGCAGCCACTCAAAGTGGCATGCCCTGTGCAGGGCACAATGACACATGTGGTCATGCAAGGTGGCAAGAATGGGAAGCAGCAGCCAGGACAAGGCATGGCTGTTAGTACGCCTGCCACCACGCGGCATTCCATGGCTGCACACCGCTGCCGGTTGTGACAAGGGAGCCCGGGAATGAGCGTGCAGGCGGTGCCGCAGCGGCTGCTGCTGCTGCTGCACCGCCCGCCGCCAGGTGCGCATTGGTAGGGCTGCTGGGTGGCATGGAGGCTGCAAACGCAGCGGGCGCAGCAGGCACAGCTCGCAGCGCTTGCCCGGCCGTGGGGCTTACCACCACAGCCGCGTCGGTGGGGACGCCGCCGCTGCCCCATGCCGCGGCTGGCAAGCCTGCTGCCCCCGCAAAACCAGCCGGTTGCTGCTGGTGCTGGGCCAGGGACGGCTGCTGCGGCGGCGGCGGCGGCGGCGGCTGCTGCAGCTGATGCCGGTAGTGTTGTTGTTGTTGTTGGTGGTGGTGGTGGTGGCGGTGGTGGTGGTGCCTCCACGGCACTGTTGGTGGCCCCTGCAGGGCCGCCGACGGCTCTGCCCGCAGGCTGGACGATGGAGGGGGGCGGGGCGGGAAGGCTACCTCCGGCTGCGCCGCCTGCTGTGCCTGCTGCGATGCAAGCAGCGCAACGCCGGGCCCTGGTTGCAGGGGCGGCCCTGCCGGCAGGGCGCCCAACCCGCCTGCTGCCACTGAGGGCACTGTGGGGGGCCAGCTGGAATGTAGGGAGCTCCCCAGCCAGCTGCTGCTCATTGACTGCATGCCCGTGCCACTCAGCTCTGGGAACAGCGGCCCCTCAAAGCGCAGCAGCTCCTCAATCTCTGCAGCCATGCTGGGCACGCCCGGCAGCGACGGGCTGCTGCGTCCACTGGCTGCCCCCAGGAGCGACTGCCCGCTGCGTCCACTGGCCATGGCTGCACCCAGCCCCGCTGCCTCAGGCTGCATCCCGGGCAGCGCCCCCGATGGAAGCGGCTGCTGCATCGCAGCCGCGGCGGCGGCCTGCTGCCCCCCTTCAAAGGGCATGTGCCACATACTGGAGCTTGCGTCTGCTGAAGTGAGAGGCATGCTGGCCCTCCGGAGGGCAGGCCAGGGAGCATGGCGGTGGAAGGACCCGCTCGCTCCGCCAAAAGCGGGCAGCCCCGGGCGTATGCTGCTCACTCCGCCGCATGCCTGCTGAGGTGGCAGCTGGGTTGCGGCGGCCGGCGGTTGCAGTGGCCGGCTCGGCGGTCGCTGCGGCTGTGCTGCTGCGAGCCGCTGCTCTGCCTGCTGCTGCTGCCGCTGCTGGTGGTGCCCCCGCTGTGCCGGCTGCTGCTGCTGCTGCTGCTGCTTGGGTGGCGTGCGCGCAGCATGCGGCTTGTGGGGACGCTGCTTGGCTGGCTTCCCCTCACAGTCTGCCTTTACGGGCTGTGCCATGGTGCCCTGGCTCCCGCCCTGCCGCCGCTTCCGGCTGCCTGACGGCTGAGAGCGCTTCTGCGCCTGCGGGCTGTCTTCCGCACCACGCTTGCGCTTGCTGCTGCTGGCTGGCGCCTCTCCTTCCGCCTGGTTGCGCTTGCGCCTCCGCCGCTCTTGGTGCCGGCCCAGGCTCTCTCGGCAGCTGTGCCGCTCGCCGTCGAAAGCATCCAGCGCGTGAAACTTGGAGCACTGCAGGCACCAAGAATGTGGTTTGGGGGTGTTTTTGGTAGGGTTGGGCAGGGGCGGGCAGGCCTGCAAGTGTAGGCCCGCACGACTTGAGTGACCGCCTGCCAGAGTGCAGCGGCAACACACATTGGAAGTCAGCCCAGTGCAGGCATGCATACGCAGGGGGCGCAATCGCAATAGCGGCACCAGGTGGTAGCACACCTGCTGGCAGAAGCGCTGGGGCACGCCGGTGTCGTCCAACACGACAGACTGCGCTTGTGTGTGCGCCCGGCAGACGCGGTACTCTGTCGCACGGCGGGCGGGCAATCATCGCAAGTAAATAATCGCAATAATCGCAAGTAAATAATCGTTTGGAGCTGTGTTGTTCACGTTGCATGTACGCGCCGCCTCTCGCCTCTGCCAGTTTACCACCAGCAGCACTTCACACCGGCACAAGCGCAGTGCAGGCGCTCCCCGACTCACTCCAGTGGAACCCTCGGTCTAGCTGGGCGGGGCAGCCCGGCACTCGGCAGGCTCGAGGCTGGCGGGTCGGCGCACCGCTGCCGCCGTCACCACCCCTCATAGGAGCGGGGCTGCTCATCGAGCTGCTGGCCAAGGCATGGCTGGATGACATCCGGCCGCGTCCTGTGGGAGAGGAGGCATGCGGCGGTTGATTGCGGGGGCTGCAGGTGGCCTCAAAATGTAGCTGCGAGCGGCACGTGAGTTGCACGGTTCGCTGCGGCGGTCCAGCGGCAGTGGGGCGGCAAGAGGTGGCGCTCACCCGCCGCGGTGCCTGCAAACTCTTCCGCCTGTCTCGAGCACTCGGAGGTTGCGGCTCAAGCCCAGCGGGGCCCGAGGGACAGCAGTTCGGGGGTTTGCAGTCTGAGGGGGCGCCGCAGGTGCCCGCCGTCCACTGCTGACAGTTCCACGAGGCCAGCGCAGCCTATAGATGGAAGCGCAGGCTCCGTTTGCCGGCGAAGAGCTGGCGGTGAAACTTCGCGGCGCTCACGGCCACGCCCCGCCTGTCAGGGGCACATGCTTGAGGACTACTGGGTGTCTGGATGCAGCTAGTAAGGGTCCCGAGCCACCCTGTATTGTCGTGTGATCTACGTCTGCCACAGGCCCAGAAGCCAGGCGGTCCCGCAGGCCATCGACTGGTCGCGGCCGTGGCCATGCTTTTCTTAACGGTTTGTTCACCAAACCTGCAGTTCGGGGCTAAATGTGTGAATAAAATGACAAAAACGCTCACTGGAGGATAGGGGAGCCGGCATACCCAGCCGCCCACCACCCCCGCTGCTGGCCTCGGGCCCCCCTTGCTTTGCAAGTGCACTGTTTAATATGCAGCAGGAGTTTGCAGGAGTTGCCGGTGCAAGGCAACCGCAGCTCATCCATACACGATGCGAGGGCTGGGTCTGGCCGCTCCCCAATCCTCTGGCTGCTGCTGCTCCACTAGTGCCGCCGCTGGCTGAACCAGCCTGCTGCCCTCCGCCACCGCCCCGGCTGCTGTGCCGCCATCAGAGCTGCTGCCGCCCGCGCTGGCGCAGCAGGGGCTGCCGCTGGGCACGTCCACCAGCAGCAAGTCTTCATCCGTGCCAAAGCACTTGCGAGCCGCTTCCAGCCGCTGCGCCGGCACCCACAGCCGCGTACTGCACGAGGGGGATGGAGATGGGTAGGCAGTGGCAGAGGTCAGCAGTTGGGGTGGAGTGGGGTGGCCGGGCAGGCAGCCAGGAGCCCGCTTGCAAGCCCCCCTTGCCAACCAGTGCATCCATGCTTACTCGGCTGGATGCACCAAGTGCGTGGCGTACCCAGGAGCGCACAGACCCCATGGACCAACCCTCAGTCAGTCGGCAGCACAGGGCGAGCAGACCCCAAGCAGGCTGCGTGCCCCGATGCAGCTGCACAGGCTCAGCTCCAAGGTCTCCAGCAGCAGCAGCGGCAGCATGAACGCCCCCAGTACGCAAGCAAGTGACCACCTGTCGCTGGACGGGTCCCGATACTCAAACTCGTCGCTGCGGGCATCGTAGCCAACAAGCACCACATAGTGCCCCAGGTAGCCAACTGGGGAGCCGGGGCAGCTGAGCGAGGGGCCCTCCTCTGCCGCCGGCTGTGGTGAGGCTACTCCCGCTTCTCCTGACGCTGCAGCAGCTGTGGCATGGTGCCCGGGGCTGGTAATGCGAGCTGCTGGCGGCATGGGGACGCCCTGTCGCGGCGGGCTGGCGCTGGCTGCCGGCGCTGCTGCTGCTTGCTCAAGTGCATGCTGCTGGAGGTGCTGCTGTGCTTGCTGCTGAGCGTGTTCTCGCCCTGGATCAACTGCTGCTGTCGCATCCTCTGCTGCTGGCGCATCTTCTGCTGCTGGCGCATCCTCTGCTGCTGGCGCATCCTCTGCTGCTGGCGCATCCTCTGCCGCCGCCGCTGCTGCTGCTGCTGCTGCTGCCACATCATAGCTACTGGTGGGCGAGCCCGCCAAGTTGTGCGCCACTGCACCGCTGCCATCCAGCCCCCAGCCGCTGGCATGCCCAGCCTCCCAGCTGCTGTGCTGTGCTGCCGCTGTGCCCCCCAGCGTGATCTTATCGACCAGCACCAGCGGCAAGCAGGCGCCGCCCAGCAGCAGCGCTTTCAGGTCTGACAGCGGCAGCGAGCGCTGGTGCACAGGGATGCCCGCGGCGGGTGCCGCCTGTGGATGGGGGGCAGGTGGGTAAGTAGGGTTGACCATGGTGCAGGCGGCGGTGCAAGCAACGCAGGGGAGCATGGCTGCCCTGCGCGCACCAGCCGGCCTTTACCACAGGGCAGTATTGCACGGTGCAGTCGCGCTGCATGGTTGTACCGCTTGCTGCAACGGCGCACCTGAAACAGCGCGTCGACGCGGCTGCTGTCGCTGGGCATGTGCTCCGCGTAAAAGCGCTCGCCGCTGTAGGCCTGCGGCAGGGCGGCAGACCAAGGGTGGCACGGGTGAGGGCACAGCGCTGCCGGCGGCAAGTTGAGCGCAGCAGGCCAGCCACCACTGGCAGCGTTGTTCATCCGGCAGTCGGGTGTCGCAACATGTGCACTGGCACCACTGCCACCCCAAGCCAGCAGCAGCCAACCTCCCAGCCGAACCAACCTGGTTGGCCCCAATGGTGATGGTCAGCATCTGCACCCGGGCGCCGCACGCTGCCAGCAGGTGCGCCAGGTCAATCGTCCATATGCTGTGCGTGGGGCACAGCTGCAAGGCAGGGTGCAGCCCACGCGGGGCGGAGAAGCAGCGCCGTCACTAGACAAGAGCACCAACTGCCACCCAGCCGCCCCTGCCCTTGAACGCCGCGAGCGAGCAGCCCCGCTGCCCCCTGCC
>VIYQ01003678.1:0-10767 GCA_009928355.1 Chlorella sp. CH2018 | reverse complement strand
CGGGGTTGGGTGCCGTGGGGGGTGGGGTGGGCGGCGGTCAGGCCGAGTGCTGCGCAGGCTCATGGGATGCTTGGCGGCTCAACGTTTGCAGGGAGGATTGCTGCAGCATGTCTGGCAGCCCGACCCGCGCCCCTGGCGGCTCACTCCTCTTCCCTCTCCTCCCCACCCTCTCCCCCACCTGTCAGATTGCGACGGTGCTGGCGCTGGAGAAGCAGGGGCCGGCGGCGCTGCAGAGCTTGGAGGACGCCACCGCCAGCGGCATGGCCGGCGGCTCCCTCATCACAATCCCCACAGCCTATAAGCGGTAGCGGCCCTCCCAACCGCCGACACGCGGTCAGAGCGCTGCCCCCGCTCCGGCTCAAAGGCCAGGCGCAGCAGCTGGCAGCAGCAGCAGCTTGGTCCGCCACAGCCCAGCAGCAGCGGCCAGCGCACCCCAGCGTATCAATCTCCCGCAGAATTCTCAGCCCCTCTCGGAACGCTTCATTGCCACCGGCTTTCTCAAGCGGGTGCCGGGCCTCCGCCGCTGCGGCTCTTGTTTGCCGCAGGCCCCCGCGCACCCGGCATCCATGCTGCTCCCCATCAAACTCATCCCATGTCTTTTGCCCCCGCCTTTTCACGCGCATTCAAGCCCGGACGTCAGCCAACTTGCACTTGCTCAAACACGCACTACTGGTAGCCTCTCCATCCCACACCCCATGGCGCTCTGCCTGCATGCCGGTTGTGCCCAGGCCCGCCACCCTGCGCCAACCCCCTATTCTTTTTCCCGGCCCTTTGGTTTCTCTCCCTCATGCCGCCGGAAGCGGTACCCCAGATCGCTCGTCTCTCCCCCCCTTCTCTGCCCTCTGCATGCCGCAGCACCCAAAGTGGCTAGCCTACCAGCCATACACACACACCCCTTTTTGCCAAACCCCTAGTGTCATTGGCCCCTCTTCAAGTGAGCTCACGACCGATACCGCTGTACCAACATAACGCCCCAGCCTTGTAACTGACCGAGTGCTTTACAGGAAACGCAGCAACGGACCGGCGTTGACAAGCATGACAGCTAGCGGCTGCCAGGGTGGAAGGGCAGGCCGCCCCCGCCAGGCTGGGGAGGCAAGCCGCCAAACCCGCTGCCGCCACCGAAGCCGCCGCCACCGCTAAATCCGCCGCCACCGCCGCCCGCTCGGAATGCCGCCTCTGCATCTGCTGCCAGCTGTTGCCGCTTTGCTAGGAACTGCTCCGCCACGCGGTGCACTGCATCGCGCCCCACCACCAGCAGCCGGTTGAGCTGCGAGGATGGAGGCACAGGGGGCGAGGGAATGGCTGTTGTGAGGCAGCTGCTGGGCAGCAGGCTGGGGTGGCATGGCGGCGAGCGGTGCTGCCACGTGCGGTTTGGCTGGGCTGAAGGAGCATAGAGAGAACATGCAGGGAACCGCCAGCCATGCAGCAACCGGCAGCTGCCTCACAATCTCTGGGTCGTCCTCAAAGCGGGCCGCCTCAAACTCTGCGCGTGCGCTCTCTCGCAGCACATCCCGCCTGCACAGTTGGGCATGCAGCAGCAGGGGTGACTTGGAGGCCACAGCAGCCGGGCAGCAGCGAGGAAACGGAGGGGGTGAGCTGACAGCACGTGACAAGGAGCAGCAGCAGCCACAGCGGCGACTCCTCAGAAAGTTGACAGCCGGCCAAAGCTGCTGCCGCAGGGAACGGGCAGTTGATGATGTAACTGGTGGTACGCCACACCTCGCGCCCCACTCACCACAGCCGCCCGTTCTGGTCTGGCCAGTCGAACAGTGCAGTGATGCGCCAAATCTCTCTATACAGTGCCAGCGCCTGCAGGTCAAACGAAGGGCAGGCTGTCGGGGCGGGGGCAGCAGGGACCAGCATGCACGCACCCGCTGTAATCACTAGTGGGCTGCATCACATGGGCAATCTGCACTAGCAGCAGCAGCAAGAAAAACAACAGGCCATGAAAGCCACGGGTACGCTTCTGCACCGGCACAGAGCTCATGGAGGTGGGGTTCGAAACGAGCAGCTTGCCTCGCGCCGCGTGGTCAGCAGGCGAAACGGCGACTCGTCCTCCCGCTTGCGATACGTTGTCTTGTCCTGTCAGGCACGTGTGGGCATGGCTGGATAAGCTGCGTCAGGGAAGCCACCGCGCTGCCAGGGCGGGCAGGCACTCTGTGCTGCTGCCATGCATGTCGGCAGAAGAGGCAAGCCCGTTCTGCGGCAGCGGTGGCAGCGGCGGCGGCGGCTGGTGGTGTCACTCACCAGGTTCTCCTCGATCATCGCCTCGACATCCGTGCTGCTGGCGTCGTAGGTGACGCTGTCGCTCAGGCCCCTGGCCCAGCGCCGCACCAGGCTGCGCGCCTGCAGCCGCAGGGCAACAGCAGAGGGGCTGCGCATGGCCATTTCCTGCCTGAGCACTTGCAGCTGCAAATTGGAGTGCGCCGATCGGCAGTGGACAGGGGCCGGGTAGCTGGTCCAAAGGCGCCCTGCATGGGCTGCTCTGTACGTGCCGCTGGGGTTGGAGGGTTGCATTGGGGCTCCCGCATTGCCCCCGACCTGTGAATTCAAGCACCCGCCCTGTGGGCGCCGGGTTCGGGCAGAGCGCTTATTTGCCTGCTCCCTCCTTTACCCTAGCGGCCTCGACTGCACACTTTTGAGCTGCAGGTGCACTCATCAGTTGCACATGTCGCTTGCCAGCCCCCTGTACACGCCCTAGCAGCAGTCAACCCCACTTGCAAATTGCCTCCCACAGCCGGCCGCGGCCGGTGCAGCCAGCAGCTGGCTCGGGCAGCATGCCAGGGCCCATGGCCGCGCCAGCAGAGCTGCCAGTCACAGTGGCCGGCCCGCCGGCGCCGCCGCCGCTTGGCGCCCCCGCTGGCGCCCCCGCTCGGTGGTCAGCACTGCCGGAGCCACTCCTGCTGCTCATCCTGTCCCACCTCACGGATGAGGGCGATCCCGCACACCTGGCAGCGGCGCACCTGGTGTCACGGGCGTGGCGGCATGCCACGCAGCTGGCGGCCCGCTCCCTGCGGTTTGCTGGCGCTCCGCCCGACACTGAGCGCCTTAGGGCTGCCTTTCCTTATCTGACATGCCTCACGCTGGAGCGCATGCAGCTGGCGCCCAAACAAATGGCCAATGTTGCGGGTCTGACCCGCCTCACCTCGCTGCACATGCGGTGAGTGGCCGCCCTTGCATGGGCCTGGCTGCCAGTTCGCTGTGCCCCTGCCTTGCACTCCATGCCTCGGTTCATGCACCCTCATGCCGATCCATGTTCCTCTTCTGCCCATCGCCCTCCCCCCACAGGCTGTGCCGCCTGACAGAGGGGGCATCCGTGCTGGCACTGCAGCGCCTGCCGCAGCTGCAGGCACTGGAGCTGTCTGATGTGGCGGGCCCCACAGCGGCACAGCTGGACGACACGTTGCGCAGGTGCGGGTGCATGGTAGTGCCTGTCGTGCTTTGTGGCTGCGCTTGTTTCGCCTGTGCTTGTTGCAGCTATGCTTGTTGTCAGTTCTGGGCAGGCTGGTTGCCATGCCAGTCAGGGCCGCAGTCACGCCAGTATTTGATTGCAACCCACCGTCATTCTGCCTCCTGCAGCCTGACCGCGCTGCACCTGCTGTCAGTTCAGTCTCACAGCCCGGCCTGCAAGACGCCTGCGCTGCGCTCCCTGGCCTGCCTGCCACGCATCCGCCGCCTGGCGGTGGCCCAGGCGCACCAGCTGCAGTCGTTTGTGGGGCTCACAAACCTGGGCTCGCTCCGAGGTGAGGCGGCTGGGGAGGAGGGCGCACCGGGCGTGCATGCAGTAGGCAGCACAGGACCCGCCGCCCATGGTTGCAGCCCATGCTGCGGTGCGCCAGCGCGCCAGTCACTGTTGACAGGTGTTGATGGTCATGGTGTTCTTTGCTGCGGCAACCCCTGGTGTGCAGACCTGGAGGCACTGGAGCTGCGGGGTGCAGGGGTGACCAACTCCATCATGGCTCGTCTCGCCGCCCTGCCTGCGCTCGCCCAGGTGTGCCATGCTGCCTGGTGCGTGCTGCTGTGCATGTGAGGGTGTTGCATGGCCAATGGCAGCTCGATGGATGGCTAAGCAGCCGCACAACACCAGCTTGCTTGGCCAACTGAGTCTGATCCCTGTTCCCCCTGCCCAACTTCGCCCCACACGCAACAGCTGCGTGTGCCCGATGCCGGCCTGGTGACGGACGCCGGGCTGGCCGCCCTGGCCGCCCTGCCGCTTCAAGACCTCGACCTGTCCTGCCGCAGGGTGGGTGGCTGGGTCGCCATGGCAGCCGCCTGTTGATGCAGCACCAGTTGGTTGGTCACAGCAGAGCTGATGCAGAGTGCATACAGCTAGCTGCCCAGCTGAGGCAGTGGACAGCGGCTGCAGCCGGCCTCCCGCCCCTTACCTTGCCACGTCGATGCACACTCCCCATGCACGCGCCCCATGCAGGTTCAAGCCGACGAGCCGGTGAGCGATGCAGGCATGGCCCACCTGGCCGGCCTCTCCCAGCTGTCGCGGCTGGACCTGTCGGGCCGCACAGCAGTCACCGCGCAGGGCCTGGCGCCCCTCGGCACATTCACCCGCCTGCAGTACCTGTAGTCATGGGGGGTCGCCTGCCGCTGATTGTGTGTTTAGCCGCCCTGTGCTCTCGGCTGCATGCGTGCTGGTGCCAATGCGCCCTGTTGGAAGCCTCGCCACCCTGCCCTGCTCACCCTCTCATCTTATGACCCTCCATCTGCCCGCAGGGACCTGTCACGCTTGCAGCTGGCCAGCGGCTGCGCCGCCTTCCTGTGGTGCCTCAACCGGCTGACCACCCTGCGCCTGGCGGGCACCCAGGTGTGCAATGGGCTGGCAGGGGGGGTTGCTAGGTAGAGCAAGGACATGCTGCTTAGATGATGTGCTGTCCACAGGCCCAAGGTTGGCCAGCATTGCGCGCGAATAGCATGGCAGCAAAATGGCGCTTAGTCAGCATCTGCATGCCAGTTGCGGCAGGACGGATTCCACGTTCTGTGCAAACTGCGCTCCCCTGCAGATGCGTGCTGACCAGTTTGTGGGTCTGTCCAGCCTGACAGCCCTGGGCGAGCTGGACGTCAGTAGCACCGGCTTTGATGACGCCTGCTGCCGCGAGCTGGCACCTCTGGCTGGGCTGACCAACATCAAGTGAGCAGCAGTGGGTCTGAAACGTGTCTCACGCGCCTCTGGCTGCTGGGCAACTGTGCAGCAGCGGACGTGCATCACACCTGCTGCTTCCCTGTGTGCAGCTGCGCACCTGCTTGCTGATGTTTTGTATTTCTTGCCCTTCCTTGCTGTGCAGCCTGTCCCACACAGCCATCACGGGCGCCGGCCTGCAGCAGCTCAGCGCGTCACATGCCAAGCGGCTGGCGCGCCTGCAGTTTGATGGCTGCCGGGTGTCCACCTGGGCGCTGCTAAGCACGCTGCGCCGCCAGCCGCGCGGATCCTGCATGTGGGATGCACAGATGCGGGGCCACCTGCCGCGGTGAGTGCTTGGAGCACTGGTTGGATTGGACGAACGGCGCTGCTGCGTGCAAACAACGGGCATGCGGCTCAGCCAGGCAGGCTGGCGGTTTTGGCCAGCAAGGGCGTCACTCACAGTTAGCCACGAGCAACCCGCCTGACCTTCATGCTTTGCTTCCTTCCCCCAATGCAGCCCCATCAACGTGGCAAACCTGCTGCTCATGACCCCCGCCCCCGATGGTGGCCGCCTGTGGCGCCTGCGCCACGCCCCGGAGCCCAACCTGCTGGCCCGGGGGCTGATGGTCTGCCTGGCGGCCGCCCTGCTGCTGTCCCACATGCTACTCTGCGCGGCCACATCAGCGGCCCTCATGCTGCTGCCCCTGGTCTTCACCTGTGTGGGCGCAGCCATGCTCTTCCGATGGGCCATCGGCCGGCCCCTCTCTCAGCGCCCCCTGCTGACTGCCGCAGTCAAGGGCGAGGTCCTGCTCTCTGCTGTGCTCATGGGCCCCATCGCCACCATCATTCCGCCGCCCCCCGTTTTGGGGCATGCCTGGGAGTTTTGACGCAGCAATGAGCACCGTGAGTGCATGTGTGCGCGCTCTGAATGCACACCATTTTTGACGCATGTGTCATGTGGGCTCCTTGTGCCCGGCAACCGTAATGTGTTTGGCCCCTCTGCCGCCTCTGCTCCTGCCTCTCTGCCGCCCTTCTGATCTGCTTGCTGTTACGCCCTCCGCACAAGTGTGTGCCATTCATACCTTTTATTCCTGTGCCCCTCTGCCTTTCTGCATGAAAAGCATGCGCCTGGCAACGAGACCCCCTCAATTCCTCGCAGCACCAACTCCCTTCACAGTTTGTTTTGATTGCGGTCTGCTGCCAATCACTTCTTCAAAGTCTGAACCAACATTCTGGATGCAGCTTTGCACATGTGTACCTGTCTGAACAGAGCAGAGTAAATCAAAGGTCAAACGCGTCACACGCGGGCATGCTGCGTCAGTCAGCCATTCAGCAGGCCTCGCTGTCGCTGCTGTACCAATAGGCCTGCACATCCTCCTTCAGCTCCTTCAGCGCCTCCTGCATCTGCGGAAGCGTCAGTCCCATGCTGGCCCCCGTCAGCTGCGCCGCGGCTCGCCCGCCGCCACCCGCCCCATCACCCCGGCCCTGCAGCCGTGCCAGGTAGAGGTCGATGGCTTGCAGCAGGCGCAGCGGGGTGGTGAACACCTGATCCTCATCAGGAGTGAAGTACGCTGCATCATCATCCACCGCTGCGCGGGCAGGGAGGGGAGGCGCAGAGCGGTGGGGTCGTAGGGTGAGCTGAGGGCTTTTAAACAGGGCAGCAATGACTTTGCAAGCTGCAGCTGTCCAGCAGCACATTGCGCTGGTGCCAGGCTGCAGCGCTGTTTCATCAGCACATGCACCAGTGCATATGCAGCGGCACCAGCACACGCACAGCAGCTCCCAAGGTGCCTGCCCAAGCCCTCACCTGCGGTGCTGCCGGGTGGCGTGAAGGCGTCTGGCAGCATGGCCGCCCGCGCCTGCCTGTCGTGCACGCTGAGCAGCACATCCAGGATGCGCACCTGCCGGGGGGAGGTTGGGGCGAGGTGGAGAGAGGGGATGGGTGGACATGGGAGTGAACTCTCAGGCACCTAGCGTGCTGGGTATTAGCAAGAGTCTGGCGTGGCAGCCCAAGGCACCAGAACAGGAAGAGCATGCACCGCAGCCAATGCCACCACCCAATACAGCAGCAGCACAGGCGCTCACCGCAGCATCGGACTCGGCCAGGCGCTGCACCTGGCGTGCATCCTGCACCCGCGCCCGCCCAATCACTTCTGTCAGCGACTTGGCCCGCGAGGTGCCCACCACTGCCTCCAGCGCCGCCGCCTGCTGCTCAAAGAGCACCATGCCTTCGGGGCTGAGCCCCAGGGCGGCGGTGCGCTGCACGGACGAGGCAAAGGAGGCTGTGGCCAGGGCCGCCGGCGCGCCCTGCTGTGCCCGCTGCGCCTGCTGCGCCGCCGCCTGCTGCAGCCGCTGCTGCCGGCGCTGCGCGTCTGCTGCGTCTGCTTCCGATGCTGCTGCCTCATCTGCGCCACTGTCGCTGCTGCCGCTGTCAGTGCCGCTGCAGCTGAGCGCCGCTGCACGCAGCTCGGCTTGCAGCACCTCGTTGGCCACCGGGGACAGCCCCTCTCGCAGCGCCATCAGCCGGCTGCCCAGTTCCCACAGCGCCTGCTGCCGCTGCGGCTGCTCGGCTGCTGATGCCAGCTCCTCATCCGACAACCAGCCTAGAAAGGACAGCGACAGCCGCTCGCGGTGGGCCGCCGCCCACGCCGCCAGCTCCGCCTCGCCCAGGGCCTCCAGCTCACGCAGCAGCTCCTGCAGTGGATGATACATACATTTGATGCTACCACCATCACAATCACAGCGGCTGGGCAGCGGCAGAGGCCGGCAGGGCTCCACACTCACTCGGTGCTCCGCGCTGGAGGCGGCTGCTCCGTTTCTGCGCCTTTGTGGGCGCACTGAGTGTGTCGCAGACCGCCTGACAGAGGCGCCGGCCGCTGCAGGTGCGCGGGCAGGACAGCAGAAAGAAGGGCTGGCGCGCCAGGCTGCCGGCATGGCCCCTGTTGCTTGCATCGTCACGAAATGGGTGCATGCAGTTGTGCAGACGGTCGTTTGGCGCTCCCGCTGGTCCAACCCAGCAGGCCCAGCAGCTTTCGCATGAGGCCCGAAAGCGGCGCACCCAGGCCCCCCACGAGCCATCCCTGTGCCCCGCGGCCCTGATCAAAGGTGACAGTGTCCAGCGGGCCGCCGCTCGTTTGGGGTTACTGCTTTCCGGCGGGCGACCTTAGGGGGGAGCCGCAACAGCGCGCCGCCATGCTCAGCTTGATCCGGCAGGCTAGCAGCCTGGGCCAGGCGCTGCGCCCGGAGCTCACGCAGCTGGTGCGCACCGTGGCGTCTGCTGCGGGCGCGGCCGGCGGCGCCTCCAAGCCGGTGGTGGAGAAGGAGGTGCGTTCTAGCTCAGTCGGTCGGTCTGGTGGGTGCACGAGTGCTGGAACGCGTGGAGGAGCGGGGTGTGTGGCGGTTGCCATGCTGCAGGCCTCCGCCGGTCCCATCTGTTGCGCCCCGTGCGGCTGCCGCGCCGTCCCCCCCTCCGCTCTCACTCGGTGCAAGCTGCGTGCCACCAAGCAGCCACAGCTTGTTGATGGCGAGGCGCTGCGTTTCCTGCTCACCCACCCTGCAGTTCCTGGTGTACCGCTGGAACCCCGACTCCTCGGAGGCACCCAAGTATGACAGCTACAAGGTGGACATCAACGCGTGAGTGCAGTGGGCAGCAGGCATTGCGCAGCAGGGCTCTCGTGCTGCATGGGCTGCTGCGCAGGAACCCACTGCACCTGCCGCAGCATGGTGCTGTTGGGTTGGTGCGGCGCATGCTGCTGCTGCCTGCGGTCGGAACGGGAGTGTCAACATGCATGGTTGCCCATCCTCTACTGGAGACCAACTGCTGCTGGCGCGACCACGCTCCCTGCCGCCCTTGCGAACCCTCATGCCATGCCTGCACCCCCGCACCTCTGCCTCTTGCAGCTGCGGCCCCATGATGCTGGACGTGCTGCTGAAGATCAAGGACGAGCAGGCGCGCTGCTGCTGGGCTGCTGCCGGGCTGCCGCTGCGCTGCCGCAGCGTGGCCTGTCGCATGCTCTCACCGCTACTGCTGTGCCTAGCGGCCAGGCCCACAGCTGGCTGCGTCTGCGTTGCTCGCCACCGCTGCCTGACAGTTCCCTTCCGCTGGTGCTGCCGCCCTGCAGGACCAGACGCTGAGCCTGCGGCGGTCGTGCCGTGAGGGCATCTGCGGCTCCTGCGCCATGAACATCGACGGCACCAACGGCCTGGCCTGCCTCACCAAGGTATGATAGGGCGCTGATAGGTGTGTTGGATGCATTAGATCTCACTGTTTCCGCATGGACGCACTGGCCACCACCTACCTTCCCCCAAGTCGGTCTCCGGGTCTTGACCGCTGTGGATTGGCTTGTGTGCCGCCCAGCTATAACGCCGGTGCCTAATTCTTTGTGCTGTGCAGGTGGACCGCGACGCCTCCAAGGTCACCCGCGTGGCGCCCCTGCCGCACATGTTTGTTGTCAAGGTACGGCGGGGAGCTGGCAGGCTGCTGGCGCGCGTGCAGCTGCAGCCGCGCTGTGGAGGGAAGCAGCCTGCACAGTCGCGGCTTGTGCCTGCGCCAGCCAACACGACGTGCACGCTGACATGGCTCTACACGTTTGGGTTGACTGAATGTCTCACTTCCTCGTTTACTCGCCCTGCTGAGCAGGACCTGGTGGTGGACATGAGCAACTTCTACGCGCAGTACAAGCACATCCAGCCGTACCTGCAGACCACCAAGCCTAAGCCGTGAGCGCCGCCTGGCTGGGCTGGGCTGAGTTGGGCTGGGTTTGGGTTTGGGGGCCTGTTTGTGATGCACATTGCTGCTGCGAGCTTGCGGTGGCTGGCTGCTGGTACCGCGAGCCGATGCTCATGCTCAGCAGTCGCTCCGCCTCCCTCTGTGCCTCGACGCAGCGACGGCAAGGAGTTCCTGCAGAGCAAGGAGGAGCGTGCCAAGCTGGACGGTGAGTGCGCATTTGTTGTGTGGGGTGGCTTGCGACCCTCAGGTGGCTGCCCATGCATGCACCTGGTGTTACCCTCCTGGGAACCACTGCCGCCCCGCGCCCCGGTGTTGCTGTAGCAACTCAGCGGTGGTGCACACTGCTCTACTGTGTGCCAACTTGTTACCGCGCTGCCTGCCCTCCCCCCGCTGCAGGCCTGTACGAGTGCATCCTGTGCGCCTGCTGCTCCACCTCCTGCCCCTCCTACTGGTGGAACGCCGACAAGTACCTGGGGCCTGCAGTGCTGCTGGCTGCCTACAGGTGTGTGTGGTCGCGAGGGGCGGAAGATGGGTGGGGGGCGGCCTTTTGCGGCGAGCGCGCTCATGGCGTTGCCGAGTCCGCGCACATTTGTCACAGTGTCTGTTCACCGTGCGCATGCCGCTGGTTCCCATCACACCAAACCCTCACCACTGCTGCCCGTACTTGCAGGTGGATTGTGGACAGCCGCGACGACTTCACGGAGGAGCGCATCCGCCAGGTCAACGACCAGTACAAGCTGTACCGCTGCCACACCATCATGAACTGGTGCGCGGGGGGCTGGACCTGGGCATACTCACTTAGCCCCTCACGTTGCCCCTGCGCTGCCTGCCTGCCTGCCTGCCTGCTCTCTGCTCCTCGTGAGACCTACCTCCCACCCACCCCAACCCCGCACCTACCCGCTCCTCC
>VIYQ01003675.1:0-11632 GCA_009928355.1 Chlorella sp. CH2018 | reverse complement strand
CAGGAACTCGCTGCGCAGGGCTGCGGCGCGGGGCGCGGCGGCGGCGGCGGCGGTGCGCGGCGCCCGCCCGCTCACGCGGGCGGCGGCCTGTTGGAGGGGTAGAACCGCAGCGGGGCGTGGATCGTGTGGCCCTGTGCACGCCAATTGCGGCCCCCTGGGCGGCGCCGCGGTCAAGCTGGCGGCCACCCCGAGCGCACCTGCACCGAGCTCGAGGCTGCGAGGGCCGCTTGCATGGTTGCCGGCCCCTGTGTACCGGTCCGGGTAGAATGCGCGTCAAGGGACGAGCGATGGCGCCCTGCGAGCCGGCTCTACCCCCACACACACCGCCAGCCGCATGGGGCCTCATCGGCCCTGCTGCGATGCTGGCCGCCCGCTGCCGCCCCGGCGGGCTGTTCGGATCACCGACACCAGCTTCAGTTGGCAGCCCGGCCCGCCGCGAGCACATGGCCGGCAGCCAGTGAAGCCCCTCCTTGCAAGTGCGCAGCAGCGGCCCAGCAGTCGGCAGCTGAATAAGAGCGACATGCGGCTCGTGCAGCAGCGACCGGGCGCCCTGGCGGCGCCCGCGCGCCCGGCACGGCCGGGCCTCAGGGCCCACCAGCGCCCCGTGCAGCTTGCGGGCGCCCCCGCGCAGCGCAACAGCACCCAGATGCTGCGTCGAGAGCGTGTGCACAAGCAGGCGGGCCGCAGGTGAGCAGGGAGGCCGGGCCAAACCTTCCACCCCAGCGGCGGCGGCGGCGGCCGGCGGCGGCTCCTGTGCCCTGCAGCAGGGACCTCCCCCGGCCGGCTGTACCCACTCCCGCTGCTGCCAATGCTTGCAGGGATGTGTCCTCCGTGGCCTGCCGCTACCTGCGCGGTAGCAGCGGCCCCCTGGGCCGCCCGTGGGTGGCCATCGCTGCCGTGCGCCGCGGCGGCCGCATCGTCGTGTCGGCCACGCTGGTGCGCCCTCCGTGCTGCCTGCATCACGGTGCACTGCTTGCGGCATTGCTGGGCACTGGTGATGGCGTCTGGGGTGCAATGATTCTACACACAGCCCTGTGGTCTGGCCCCTGCACAGCCGCGTGCCCAGCAGGCCTGGGCTGGACTTTGTTTGGGGGCATCCACCCTGTGCTGCCTGCCGTATGACGCACCATCGGTCCCTGCCCTCGATCAGAAACACTCCCACCACCAACTAGCAATGTGCATCTTGTCTCCTGCAGATGGAGGCCGACCCGGGCGCCAGCGCGCAGCGCGCGGAGGACCTGCTCAGCCTGCCGCTGCGGCAGAACGAGGCGCTGGAGGTGCGTTGCCGGGTGCTGCAGCTGTGGCGTGCTGCTGCTGCTGCGTGCTGCAACTGCTGTGCGAGCTGCCGCATCGGCTGCTGCCACGCACTGCTGACCATCCTGCTCTGCATCTGCCTGCCTTGCCCCACAGCTGGGCACGCTGCCCAACGGCCTGCGCTACGTGCTGCTTCCCAACCGCTCGCCGCCTTCCCGCTTTGAGGCTCATCTGGAGATCCATGCCGGCAGCGGTGCGTGCACTGGCGTTGCCTGCCTGCTGTGGCTGCTGTGCTGCCTCAGTCAAGTTGCGGTTGCAGCACCTGGGTAGATGGGCGGCACTGATTGCTGGAGGTGCTGGCAGCAGGCTGCTCGGCGTGCCGCCGCCGCCACCAATCGTGCCGTGCTGTGTTGCTGGCACCCTGGCGCAGTGGATGAGGGGGAGCGGGAGCAGGGCATTGCGCACCTGGTGGAGCACGTCACCTTCCTGGGCAGCAAGAAGCGGGAGGGTCTGCTGGGCACCGGCGCCAGGTGGGCAGCGGGCGCGCTTGCATGCACGGCAGGGGGAGCGTTGGTGGGCCTGCTGCAGGACGCATGCATGCTGCAGCTGCCAGTGCTGTGATGTCACACCCCTGCGCGCCGCTCCTGAAACGCACGTGTGTTTGTTTGTTCCTGCCCGGCTGGCCTCCATGCAGGTCCAATGCTTACACCGACTTCCACCACACCGTGTTCCACGTGCACTCCCCCGACCGCAATGGCAACACGGGGCAGCCCATGCTGTGGCAGGTGCGGGCGGCATGGGGTGCAGACGGGCGGGAAGGTGCTGAGCAGCAGCAGCACCTGCTGCTGCTGGAGAAGGCACCGAAATCGGCACGCACGGGCGCCTGCTGCCAAGTCTTCGAGCACCACGGAGTTCAGCCCCTGCACCCAGTGGACATATCGGACGTATCGATTGCTCTGGCCTCCTCCCCCCACCTCAGGTGCTGGACGCGCTGACGGAGGTGGCATTTGAGCCCGAGTTTGCGCCCTCCCGCATCGAGAAGGAGCGCAAGGCAGTGGTGGCGGAGGCGCAGGTGGGGAACGGCATGCTTGAGCACCGCATGCTGCTCAGGAGTGCACTGTGCTGCTGCTGGCCGCATGTTTGACAGAATGAGCGGCAGCAGCAGCAGCAGCAGCAGCTAAGGCTCATGCGGAGGCGTTGGGGCAGCAGCCACGCTCTAGCTGCCACTGAGATTCTACGCTCTCAACCACCCGGTTGAACCGCAGATGATGAACACCATTGAGTACCGCGTGGACTGCCAGCTGCTGCAGTACCTGCACTGGGAGAATGCCCTGGGCTGCCGCTTCCCCATCGGCAAAACCGACCAGGTGCGCCGCGCTGGGCTGGGCTGGGCTGTGGCGGAGCGAAGCGTACGGCGGTTCAGCTGCTTGGCTGTGTTCGCTGCAGCCATGCAGCGTGCCAGTGCCGCTGCTGAGGGCAGGGGACTGCAACTGGGCTGTCCCAGCTGCTGGCACACTTGTGACCCTGCCCGCTGCTGCCCCCTCCCCAAACGCACCCCCGCAGGTGGAGCAGTGGCAGCGCGACGAGATCATGGGCTTCTGGGCGCGCCACTACTTCCCCGCCAACGCCACGCTCTACGTGGTGGGCGACATCGACGTGCAGGCAAGTGGAAGCTAGGGCACTGTGCAACGTATGGCTGCTTGCAGAAATGTGTAGACGCGGTAGTGCCGTGCCCCCTGCGGTACAGCAGCAGGTGGCCCCCGTGAGGCATTGCCTGCCACCCTCCTTAGGTTGCTGCTCTCCCCACGCCCCCACGCCCCGCAGCACACCAAGGACCTGATCCAGCAGACATTTGGCCGCATCCCGCCCTCCCTCAACCAGCCCTCCCCCGCGGCAGCTGCCGTGAATGCTGAGCTGCTGGCGGATGCGGGGGCGGCCCAGGAGGTGGACAGCCATGCGGCGGCGGCTAATGGCGGCAGCAGCAGCAGCGGCGCAACAGCGCTGGCATCTAGCGGGGGTTCTCCTGCCGGCAACGGCACCAACGGCAGCGGGGTGGCCAGCGGTGCCCTCCTAGACAGCCTGCCGCGGCAGCGGGGCATGGTGAGTGCTGCAGAGGGCATTCGTTGCTTGATGTTGTGCGCTCCTTGGCAGCTTAGTGTCCACTTCCTTGCTGCTTGGGCCCCCAGCAGCCCTCAGACCTTGCCACGTGGTGGTGCTTCCGCTTGCAGATGGTCCCACCCTCCTCGCGTTCCCCTCGACTGCCTCATTCTTTCTGCAGGTCCGGCCGCCGGTGGAGCACCAGTGGGGCTGCAGCTCCCCCGCGGTCCACGCCGGCCCGCCGCACGCCCCCGTGTCTGTGTTCCGCCACCGCCTGCTGCAGCTCTTCCAGCTCTCCATCTTCTGCAAGCTGCCGGTGCTGCCCATCAGCACGCTGGAGGACCTGCGGTAAGGGGACAGCGGGCCGCCGCAAGTGGCACAAAGGGGGCTTGCTATGCGGTGCAATTGAGGGGCTTGCTATGCGATACAGTTGAGGGTGTGTGGTAGCTTGCGCATGCCGCTCTGCTCTCGAGCTGGGCCACTACCGCCGTGCCGCTGACCTGACGGTCACTGACCAATCTCCTCTGGGCCCCTTCTCTCCCCCTTCCTCTTCCCCTGCAGGCGCGGCTTCATGGTGCGCATCCTGCTCAGTGTGCTGCAGTTCCGTGTCAACGCGCGCTACGTGGAGGCCAACCCGCCGTTCACCGGCATCGGTGAGCGCCGCCGCAGCATGCGCTCGGGATCTCACTCAGGAGCTTGCTGGCGCACCCAGGGGCTAGGGCGGAAGGAGTGCGGCTGCTCTGGGCATGGCATGTTCCTGGCGTGTTCTTGGTCTGACCTCTGCCCAACCCTCCCTCCCACAGAGCTGGACATCAGCGACAGCGGGCGCGAGGGCTGCGCTGTGTCCACCCTCACCATCACCAGCGAGCCCAAGGACTGGCGCGGCGCTGTGCAGGCAAGCGCTTGGGAGCTGGACAGGATGCTGGGCGGCAGTCTCCGCTGCTGGGTGGCAGCCTTGCACCTAGATACCATGTGCAACAAGCCAATCTTCCCATCCAGCACCTGCCTGCTCTCTTCGGTGTTCAGCCCCAACCAGGCAGCCCTCAGCGAGCCACTCATTCCCCCTTCCTGCCCTGCTTGCCGCTCCCTGCCAACCCACGCAAGCGGCCATCCAGGAGGGGTGCTGTCATACCTTTCAGTTGCTGCCCTCTCCTCATGGTGCCCCTCTTCTCTCGGCCTTGATTCCAAGCAGGTGGCCATCCAGGAGGTGCGCCGCCTGCAGCGCTTTGGCGTGACCCGCGGCGAGCTGGAGCGGTACAAGACCGCGCTGCTGCGCGACAGGTGGGAGGGCAAGGCGGGGATGGGCTGATGGGTTGGGCAACACGTGGGCTGGGGTCTTTGGATTGGAGGCTCTGATGTGAAGCCTAGGGTTGGACGGCTTGCACAGTGAAAGACCGTGCGGCTGACAGTTCCCTGCACCCGTGCGCTTTTTTCCGCTCCGTGCAGCGAGCAGCTGGCTGAGCAGAGCGAGAGCGTGCCCAGCGTGGACAACCTGGAGTTTGTGATGGAGAGCCTGGCGCTGGGGCACACCGTGCTGGACCAGAAGACGGTGAGGGGGGGTGGCTGGGCAGGGGTTGGCAGGCGTCGCCCGCTGACGGTCTTGTGCGCACATGGGGAGGCAACGTCTCAGCTTGCCGCGCAAGTGCGGTTCCAGGTCTCTCTGTCTGCTGACCCAGCCCCACAAGAGTGCCTCACACCAACCAGCGTGCTTGCTTGCCCTGGCGTAGGCGCACGAGTACCTGCTCATGGTGATTGACACCATCAGCAAGGACGAGGTGGACGCCCTGGCCAAGTCGCTGCTCTCGTACCTCTCCCACTACAACCAGGAGCAGAAGGTGGGCTGGTGGGGAGGCCTGGACGGCTGCCCGCTGGCTTGGTCTGGAGGGTACTGTGGCTGATGATAACCGCAGCCATGCCTGTTTTGGTGGAGCATGCGCTCGCCCAGATTGGGCCTCGAGCCTGCGCCCTCCCTGCCTCTCACCGCTGCAGCTGCTGGAGGAGTACGAGGCAGACCCCTCCTCCTGGGCCTGGCCTGGCCCCACACGCGCCACCGCCATTGTGGCTTGCCTCCCCGCCTTTATGGACGCCAGCGGGCACTCCACTGGCGGCGGCGCCCCCATGCAGCGCGGCGCCAGCCTGGCAACCACGCAGCACGTGGATCCCGCGGCAGTGGCAGGTGGGTGGCGGGGGGAGTGTGCTTGGTGGTGCTGTGGGTCGGGGGCCATGCTGCTGTGCTGGCATTTGAACACCCCCACCCTGCCTTTGCAGTATAGAGCGCGCTGCACACGCAGACACTCTGCTCCGTCAGCGACCACTGCGACCTTGCTCATCGCGGCCGGCCCATCCCTGTTTGCAGCCATGGAGGAGAGCGGTGATGAGGATGATGTTCCCGAGGGCGCTGTGCGCTTTGAGCTGGAGGCGGGCGACATTGAGGCGGCGCTGGCTGAGGATGGGCTGGAGGTGGAGGCCCGCGAGGACGTGGATGTGAGAACTGCTTGCGATTTGGCTCGCTCGCGTTAATTGCGCGTTTCAATGCATGTTTTGATGCTGGAATGTCAGGCTGGATGCCTGCATGCTTGGCCAAGCGCGCCCCGCACAGGACCGGCTTCCCTGCCTGCCTGCCCCGCTACCCCGCTCATCCACCACACCCCCCTGCCCGCCCTGCCCTCCCCAGGTGCCCGATGCACTGCTGCCCGACGAGGTTGTGGAGGCGCTTGTGGCGGAGCGGCGGCCGCGCTTTGTGGCCCTGGACGGCTCGGAGCTGGCCAGCAGCAGCAGCCCCGCGCAGCCGGGGCACGGCGGCGTGGTGCAGCTGCGGCTCAGCAACGGCATCAAGGTGAGGAGCTGGCTGGGAATGGGGTGGGAGGCTGGGCGCTGAGCGTTGGCATCGCTGGCGTGCTCTTGTCAAGTACCCTCTGCTTTGCACCTGTTCTCCTCCTGATCTGTTTGCTGTCTCCTCCCAACTAACCCTCAGGTCAACTACCGGCGCACGGACAACGAGCCCCGTGGCGCCATGCTGCGCCTGGTGGCGGCCGGCGGCCGTGCCACCGAGGGCGAAGGCGTGGGCCCCCTGGGCACCGGTGTGGTGGCTCTTGGTACGCGCACGCTGAGCGAGGCAGGCACCGTGGGCAGCTGGAGCCGCGAGCAGGTGCGAGGCTGGGGGGGGGCAGAGCGCCGGCGGCTGTGCAACGATGACGCCTGTCAGAGCGGTTGTGGGATGAGCCATGCATGGTCTGGCAACTCGACTGTAGGACTGCTGTTGCGCCCCGGCCGCCGCCCGCCGAGCAACCTGGCACGTGCATGCTCACCCTCAGCCACTCAAAGCTAGAGCCCTCCCGCCTTGCTCGCCCTGCAGGTGGAGCTGTTCTGCATCTCCAAGCTCATCAACTGCGTGCTGGAGACGGACGAGGAGTTTGTGTGCATGGACTTCCACTTTGCGGTGAGGGCAGTGCGGCCGCGTGCACTAGCTGCAGCCGATGATGAGCAGCTTGCTGCAGTCTGTGGTGCATGCTCCTCCATGGTGTGCTGCCCAGTGAGTGGCTGGCATGATGCATTTGCCAACAGTCAGGGCTGGCACTGCATGCCTTGCCTCAGCCCTGATCTCCTGCTGCTGTGCCCCCTGCCTTGTCCTCCGCAGGTCAGCGACGGCGGCGTGGCCTCGGTGCTGCAGCTGCTGCACCTATTCCTGGAGCAGCCGCGCTGGGAGGAGACTGCCATGGAGCGCAGCAAGCAGCAGGTGGGCAGACGACCGTCGTGCTGGGATGGGGCGGCAGACGGCACTGGCTGCTAAACCCCGTAATAAGATGAGGCATGCGCATGCAGCCGCTGGTGTTGGGCAAGCCATCCTGTGGGGGCTTGTCCAAGCCGCTGATGGCATGCACCTGGTTGTCCTTCGCTCCCACAGTACCTGAGCCACTACCGCTCGCTGAGCAAGAGCCTGGAGCGCGCCACCGCCGACCGCATCCTGAACGCGATGCTGGGCCCCGACCGCCGCTTCAGGTGGGGGGTCTGATGCCGCTGGGTGGTGTGCGATAGCGCCAGAGCTGCAGGCATGGGCTGCAAAGCATGGGCCAGTGCCGTGCAGCAAGGCGCACACACCATGGCGCCACCAGACTTGCTTACTGACTAGTTCCAATGGCCTGCCTGCCTGCCTGCCTGCCCTTGCTCTCCGCCCCTTCTGCAGGGACCCCTCGCCGGAGGAGATTGCGGCCCTGGACCTGGAGGGCATGCGGCAGGCGGTGATGCGCCAGATCCATGCTGGCAATGTGGAGGTGCGTGCCGCTGTGGCAGGCAGGCCTGCGGTTGCCTGCCGTGTGTCTGCTTCCTGCCATGCACTTGAGGGCCCAGCCCACGCAAGCTTTGCCACAGCTGCCAGCTGGGTGCCATGGCAGGGAGCACCAGGCTGGTAAACTCGTGATGTCTGCCCACCCCTGCTGTCCGCAGGTGTCCATTGTGGGTGACCTCGACCCTGCTGAGCTGGAGGAGTGCGTGCTCAAGTACCTGGGTACCGTCAACCCCGAGCCCAAGGTGCGTGTGGATGTGGGTGACCACCCAGGCTTCCGGACAGCACCTGGACTTTGCGGCAATGATACGCTGCGGCTGGGCAGCCATTCATCCCCAACCCGACTTGCACAGCGCTGCGAGTTTTCCTTGCTCACTTCACCCGCTGCCCACCCCTGCTGTGTGCGCAGGTGCCGCTGCCCGAGGACCCGGCTGTGCGCCTGGGCCGGCCGCTGGCCATCCAGCAGGGCGTGCCGCTGCCGCAGCGCCACATGACGTGGCACCTCAAGGACTCGGGTGCGCTGCGCATGCTCTGCGGGAGGGCTGGAGGGGCGGTTGTGTGGAGTGCAAGCGCCTGCATGCACCAGGCGTGGCCATGGTTGAGCGGGCGGAGGGGCGTTGAGCTTGTTTTGTTGGGCTGGTCGGGCTGAGATCCAGTACAAGTGCTGAAGCCCTCATCCGGCCCCCTACCCCTCCCGCCACCCACAGACGAGCGTGCATGCGCGTACATTGCCGGCGCGGCGCCTAACCGCTGGGGCAACTTCACGGCGGTGCAGCAGCAGGGCCGGCGCGCGTCGGCCGCAGTTGTGCCGCCGCCGAAGGTCGAGTATGGCGCCACCGTTGAGGAGGCGGCGCGGGCGGCTGAGATCCGCCGTGCGCACCCGCTCTACGCGTCCATTGTGCTGGGTGAGTGCGTGGGATGAGGGCTGGCTTGCCCTGCAGCTGGGCAGGCTGCTGTCCCGTGACCTGATCTGTAGTGTCTTATGAGGTGTGCCCCTCAGCGCCCCCGCTTCGTCACGTCTTCTGGCCATTCCTCACCTTGCCCTGCCTGCTGCACCTGCCCATCTCCATTTGCAGGCCTGCTGACCGAGATCATCAACAGCCGGCTCTTCACCACGGTGCGCAAGCAAAGTTGCAACTGTGCCACCTTTTGCAACGATTGCCTGCAACGCAAACCTGCCAGCCAGCGGCTGCTGCGCTGCAGCCATCCCACTGCTCCCGCTGCTTCACCCGTGCCCCTGCCCCCCGCTTGCTCATGTGCCTCAGGTGCGCGACACCCTGGGCCTCACCTACGACGTCTCGTTTGAGCTGTCGCTCTTCGACCGCCTGCCCTCGGGTGCGTGCACTGCCGGAGCCGCAACTGTGCCGTGGGTTCATGCCTCTCTGATGGGCTGTTTAGCATTGCGGCCCGGCTGCTGGTACCATCGCACCATGCGCCCTACCGCCCCTCACCCCGTCGCCCTTCCTCTGCTCGTTTCTTTAGGCTGGTGGCACGTCAACGTGACCAGCACCCCCGCCAAGATCCAGGACGCGATGATGGCCTCGCTGAATGTGCTGCGCAATGTGCGGCTGCAGCCCATCACGCAGGTGGGCAGGGCCTGCAGCGGGAGGGTCATGAATGGGCCAATGTGCTTGTCAAGGGTGGATGGTGGTCTGGACGCATTTGGCAGTGCTGCTCCCACAGTGCCGCCAGGTGGGCTGCGTCCTGATTGCGCCAATTGCAGCCACTGCCGCAAGTGATGCCCCAACTCACAACCTTGCCCTGGCTGAGCATCGCATGGTGCCCTTGGCTCCTCCCCTCCCCTCCCTGCAGCGCGAGCTGCTGCGCGCCAAGCGCACGCTCATCACCCGCCACGACTCCGACCTCAAGGTGCGCCTGCTGCCTCTGCCTGGTTCTTTTCGCCAAGGCGTGACCTCTCCACCTGCAGCAGCCCCTGGGGGGGCAGGCTGGTGCTGTGCCAGTGAACGTTGCACCCAGCAGTCCTGTTTGCTGTTTGTGAACCAACTCAACTGACCAGCGCATCCCCACTCACCACGTCCGCTCCTCCCCCTCCTCCCCCCTTGGCTTGCAGGACAACCTGTACTGGCTGAGCCTGCTGACGCACCTGCAGGCCGACTGCGTGCCGCTCAAGAGCCTGGACTGCCTGCGCGACCTGCGGGACATGTATGAGGCAGCAACCGTGGATGATGTGTATGATGCGTATGCCCAGGTGGGCTGCAACGCTGATGGGGGCTGGGTGTGTCATCCATTGACCATGAGCAGGGTGTTTGCTGGTCAGGCCACAGGCGCACCACAGGCACGCTGTTTGACCCCGTTCCTTGCGCTCAACCCTCGCCCTAACCCACTCCCATGGCTTGCTTTGTCCACAGTTCAAGTTTGACGACGAGAGCGTGTTCACGTGCATCGGCACCAGCGGCAAGGACCCGCTGAGCACGCCCTCGCCCATCCTCAGCCGGCCCGCGCCCGGCACCGCCACCGCGCTGGGCGGCTGGGCGTCCACCGCGGCGGCTGCGGCGGCAGCAGCAGGGGCCGGCCCCAAGGCGGCACAGCCACCTGTGAACGTTGACCCCGATGCCTTCATGGCAGCCTTCCGCAGCTTCATGGCCCAGGGCATGGGCGGCCTGCAGGTCCAGCAGCAGCAGCAGCAGCAGCAGCAGCAGCCGGGCGACCGGCAGTAGGCCGGCGCGGTGGGCTGGCCGGCGCAGGTTGGGCAGCTCCGGCCTCGATAGTTGTTCCTTCCCTCTTCCACCTCCCTCTTTCTGACCCGTTTCACTCTCCTGCCTCTCACACCTCCTCTCCATGTTTTGACGTCGCCCCTTCAGAGTGCCTCTCCACGCGCAAACAAAGTGCGCACGTTTGAATAGCCCCAGCATTTGATGCAGTTTCGGCTGAAGAATGTATGAAGCCGCTTCGGAAAGCATAAACTGTCTGCTCCATGCTGCTTGGCTGCTGCGATTGGCCAGATGACGATGGTCGCGGTGTGTAAACACGATTGCACAGAAAGCAGGCAGAATGGGGGCAACGGCAGCACAGCTGGCGGCGCTTGCCACCGGTGCGTTTGACCAGCTGTCTCCCGCTGCTCTCGACTGTGCCTTGGCTCTCCCCAATCCCATCCCATCCTCACCCCTGACCCGTTCCACACTTTCCGACCGGTGGGTGATGGCGGCTGCCCCGACATCCATGTGAGAGCTGGAGGTGTCTGTTGATGCTATTTGCAGGCGTGTGTGCCTGCCTTGGGGCAACCGTTTACATGGCTGTGCAGGGCAGCCGGGGTGGTGGGCCTGATGGCTAGTTGCTAGGGCTGAGGGGTCACAGGCAACAGACATGCAGTGTCAAATGTCAGGGTTCGCTAGCAGTTGCAACGGGGGAGGGGTGCTGGGGGTGTTGTGCGTGGAGGCCCAGGCAAGAGCAGAGGTCATGCCCTTCAGGGTAGGAGTTGATTGATATTGAGGCGTGCGCACGCCCCGCCAGGCCTCGGTGGGCTTGGTGGGCCGCCAGCCAGCGCTCCTCAATCAGAGCCGCTCACTCAGAGCTGCCGGGCCCCTTGTCCAGCTCCACGCCCTTCTCGGACGCATACTGCTGGGCGGCCTCCTGCTTGGCCTCATCGCCCTGCCGGAGGGGAAGGGCAGGGGAGGGAAGGTACCACCGGTGAGGGTGCATCGTGGGGGATTGAGACGTGGGGAGGAGAGGGAGGGGAGGCCGAGTTGTGTGGTGGGTGGGAGGGAGAGGGGGAGGCACCACTGCCACCATGAACAGCCTGCAACCCCATCCACCCCTCTCACCTCGGCCGTCTTGGGCATGTAGCCGCGGGCCACAGCGCTCTTCTCTCCAGAGGTCAGGCCGCCTGTAGGGAGGGAGGAGGGTGGGTGGCGGGGTCTGGATGCACGGCAAGTGGGTGAGCGTGCGCGCGCGAACGGCGGCAGCGGCACCCGCGGCGGCCCAACCACAGCCTCGGCAGCGCCCTCACCCGCGTCAGGGTCGCCATGGCGGCGACTGCGG
>VIYQ01003673.1:0-13244 GCA_009928355.1 Chlorella sp. CH2018 | reverse complement strand
ACAGGGGGAGGGAGGGGAGGCGGGTGGGTGGGTTTGAAGGGCGGCAGCCAAGTCACCGACAGCTCGGCGGCGCAAATGCTACAACCGCACGGCTCAAACGTTGGGCACCAGCTGCCAGCCCCCACCTGGCTGGAGTTGGGCCCTGGCCGCGCAACCTTGGGCTGCATGCTGCCGCCGCCACCACCCCCACGGCGCCCGCTGCGCCGCTGCTGCTGCTGCTGCTGCACCGCCGCCGCCGCCCCGCTCGAATACGGCGGCAGCAGGCGGTAGGCGGCCGGCTGCGACGCGTCGCCACTGCTGCCAGGCACGGGCTCCACCACTGCATGGCCCGCCAGGCGTCCCATCAAGCCCACAACTACGCGCTCAGCAATGCCCAGCTGGCTGCATGGTAGGGCAGCAGGGAGTAGGGTTCGTGACCGAGATGCCGCCACGAGCGATGGGCGGCGGCGACGGCGGCGGCGCTGCCGCTTGCCAAACCCAGCGGCCCGCGGGGCTTCCAGCGGCTCGGGCAGCCCCACATGCCAGGTGTCATCCCTACACATCATCTACAAGCCGCTGTGCAAGTCACAGGCCAGGGCCAGCTGCTGCTGCGGCCCGCACCTGGCCAGCTCCTCGGCGGTGGACGGCCCGCCGGCCTGCTGCAGCCTGGCCAGCAGCCCAAGCCGCTGGGCCTCCTCCACCGCGGCCTGCGCATCGTCCATTTGGCGTCCCTTGCCTCAAAACTGCGTTCCATTGGGCAGGGAGCGCGGAGGGGGCGTGTAGTAGGCTCGGCTGCGGGGTTTAGGTCAGCGTTCCTGACGGCTGGGCGCTGCGAGCGCATGCCAGACAGCCCCGGGCGGTGGGGAGGCGGGGCGAGGGCGATCGGGGACACTCACCTTTCCACACACACCGACTCTTGCTTGCCCACTACGCCGGGCCCAGACACAAGCGGGATCGCTGCTCAGGCGAGCCACGGGCGTGATCTGAAGGCATTCTTCGGGACTGGGTGGCCGGGCCCACCCATTGGCGCCTGTTCAGTGGCGGTGCCAACGAGGCAGTCCTTGCATGGGCCCCTGGGTTGGGCCCCGCCGGCCGCAATTCAACGTGCAGCTTCTGCGGCCTCACTTCCGTCGACATGGGCAGGCAGCAGCGTGAGTGCCGCCGCTGTTGCCAGTGCTCGCGCGTGGCAGCGCCGTCCGCGGGCGCTGTGCACCTTGGCATGACGCTAGGGACTGCTCGCCCAGCACCGCCAGCAAGCGGTACATGCATGCTGCCGCCCTGCCGCCGCCGCCGCCGTTGCCGCCGCCGCCGCCGCCGCTGCCTGGTGCACCCCGGCACACCGCCAACCCCTGAACCAAACCGGCCTGCGCGACAGGGCTGAAGAAGAAGCAGCGGCAGGCGGGGCAGGATGCCATGGAAGCAGACGACGATGGCGGCTGGCAGACCGGACCTCTGGCCGAGGAGGACGGCGCCGCCGGCGACTTCATAGGTGCGCTTGGTCACCGCTGGCTGTTGAGGCCGGGTCGCGCCTGCATGCCTGCATGCAGCACACAAGTACATGAGATTGGCATGCCAGCTGGGCATGGTCTCCTGGCTGTGCAATGCATTGCCAGATGCATCGCTGGATGCAGGCATGGACACTGCGGAGGCGGGCGCGGCCCAGCAGCAGCAGCAGCGGGAGCCGGGAGAAAAGGTGGTGCGCATGCGGGGCAAGAGCAGCAGCAAGCAGGTGCGCTGCACAAGGGGGGAGGCAGAGGATGCTTTGGCGCTCGCGTGCTGTTCAGTGTTTTGCCATTTGGTACAATTGGTAGCTCAGCGGTTGCCCACGACGTGGCCGGTGTGCATGCCCACACCCTGGTGCCGGCATGGCCGCTGGCGACACACAGGTTTCGCTGCCTGTCTGCATTTGATTCGCTGCAGAAGCAGCGCAAGCGGAAGAGCCTGGAGAAGGCGCTGGCGGTGGCCAGCCGCACCGAGACCAAAGTGGCCAAGACGACGGCCAAGAAGGACGGCAAGAAGGGGCTGAAGAAGCTGTGGAGCAACGACTCCAAGGAGGACAAGTAGAACGGCGGTCTCACATGACATCGTGGGTTGTGCACCTCCCGCCCGTTACCTCTTTCATCACGCCACACATCGTGACTGCACATGACCGACACACCAGTACATTCCCCTTCATGCATACCCTTCTGCTCTCCTTTGCTGCACTCTCCTCCGCTGCTCTCTCCTCTGCTGCGCTCTCCTCTGCTGCTCTCACACATCATCTGGCTCTGGCAGTTTCCGCTGCAACTGTAACAATTACAAGGACCAGCCGGCGGAGGGTCTTGATGCATCGGCTTCCCAGGCAAAAGCAGGGTGGTCGGCCAGCAGGCAAGCGAGCCAGTGCATGCAGAATGCCAGAAGAGCTGAAAGGCAGGGCATGTGAATTGTGCATCGTCAGACAACAGCACATGTGGTTTGAAGATCCCTCTGGCTGCCGGAGGGGAAAACTAGCAGCCGGAGAGGTTGGGTTGGGTTGGGGGGTTCAGGGGGGGCAGTGCCCGGTGGGTGGGTCAGGTGGAAGTGGCCTGGTACGCCCGGGCATGGTGTGTGTTGCCGCCGACCCACATCTTGTCTTCAACAGCCTCGCTCGAGCTGAGAAGCCATCGCAGCGATGCTGCTACCACGTTTAGTCGCCAAAGATCTGCCGACAGCAGCGGGTTGCATGGCGGATGATGGGCACAGCGGGCAAGCCAGACTCCAAGCCAGGCAGTCGACAGCCAACAGCAGTCGACGGCCAACAGTGTGCACGCCCAGCCAACCACAGCAGCAACCCACCTTGAAATTGCTCCAGCCTGCACTCTCCAAGTATGAGGGGCAGGGAGGCCAGTGATTGGGCAGGTCAGATGCAGTGCATGGCTGGACCGGCGCTGGCCGAACACAACATGCTAGCCACAACGGTTTGGCGGTAAGGCAGTGCTGCACCATGCTGCGGCAGGGCAGCACACAGTGCACACCGCGCCACCCCAAACTCCCCAGGCCTGCATCAATTTGCTTTTCGATTGCTTCGATTGCTTTTCTAGCAGCGCAGGCCACTGACCCTTGATGATGTCGCGCACAGCGGCGACGGTGGCGGCGGCGCAGACCAGGAACATGACAACACCCGTGATCTGCAGCAGGTGTGATATGGGAGGCGCGGAAGGCTGCCGGCAGCTGAGGCAAGCAGTGAAGTCAGGTACGGGATGGCTTCAACGGAGAGCGTGCTCATGCTGCAGGACGCGACGTAAGCAGGCCCGAACCCGGATGCAGGACGGAGGCGGAGCGATAGATGCGCCCCAGCCAGGCGCAGGCGCACCAGCATGGCCCACTTGACACGGGCGCCTGGGCGGTACACCCTGCAACGCAGAGGCGTAGAACGCACTCAGGCACGCACACGAGGGGTGCTGACCCGGGGTGCTGACCCGACAAGCAGCTTGCAAACTAGGTGCAGGGTGTTTGAGCTGCCTGGGCATTGGCAGCCATCTTGCCGCAACAATGTGGCAGACAAAAGCCTGGCTTCTCCCCACTTGCCTGTAGTACATCCTGCACAACAGTTGGCGGGCGGGAGGAAAGAACATGCTGTAGTCAGCCAGCAAGGAGAACTTGGGGCGTGCCAATTCGCCAGCAAGAGGTGCATCAGGCAGACCCAGGGCAGACCTCAACCAGACCCTCCCTGGCTGCTGCAACCCGAGTGCAGGCTGCCAAAGAAGCAAGGCCAGCCAGTGCTGTACAGCACCTGAAGGGGTACCTGCAGACAAGGGCGTGAGAGAGCAGGAGGATGCGCATGATCGCCGACATCCAGCCGGATGGTCAGGTGGGTAGCACCATGCATCGGCAAGCAGGTGCATAGCACCATCGGCAAGCCTGCCCTGCAGGTGCGGCCCCTAAAACAGCTGCTGCCACCCACAGCCCGGTGCATGAGGACTTGCCAGATGGACAGCGGGAAGAAGGTGAGGGCGCCAATCAGGCCCACTGCGATGGCAAGGGGCAGGGCATGCAGTCGGTTGTGAGTGTGGGCAGTGGGGCAACGCAGCCGTGCTGCGGCGCGTCGTCAGGGTTGTGGGAGTAGCCAGGTGCCACCCCCTCAGCTCCCTGCTCCGTCCTGAAACGATTGGCTTTGCGCCCCTCCCCGTAAGCCCTCACCGATGGAGCCGAAGAAGGGCAGCACCACTGACACGATGCAGGAGAAGCAGACGTACAGGGTGCGCACCAGCAGGCGCTGGAGGAGGGCAAGAAGGTGGCCACCCCATGGGGTTGATAGGGTTAGGCGAGACATTGCGAAGAGAAAGTATCAGCGAAGCGCAGAGCGCCGTCCTGCTTGCAGGCAGCAGGCAGGGCAGCGGTCCCAAGCTCGCGGGCAGGTCCCCGGACCCGTCACCAGCGGCCCACCATCCAGAAGGGCAGCAGGTAGTTCTCATCGTTCAGCGGCACCGTCTCTGCAGCCCGGGGAGGGCAGGGGTGCGGGGTGCGTCACCTTGGAGGACAGGGAGCAGTGAGCACTAAGGGGATGGACAGCGAGGAGGGCGGTCCAGGCCAAGAGCGGGCAGGCACAGGGCGCCCTGTTGACTGCTCGGCAGCTCTAGGCTGGCAGCCAGCGCCCTTGGCGCGTCAGCTGGACTCTGCAGGCTGTGCAAAGCGCAGGCCTAGCGGGCAAGGCTGGCAACTTGGCTGCTCACCGTTGGCAACGCCAGTGTCCACATGATACATCCTGCGGTTCAGAGGGAGGGGGGCAGGCGGCAGCAGGCTGGCTGGGCGGCAGCGATCGCAAGCTGACTGATGCTGAGCGCCGCGACGGGAGCAAACCACACTGGAGGTGGGTTGGCAGCATGCATGGGTGGGAGGGCCGGCTCGGCTGTGCTGCAGTGTCCCTTGCACCCTCACGCAGCGGTCTGGCTGAGGCGGCGCAGGTTGTCAACTGCAAGGAAACAAGAGGTGGAGGGTCGGCAGTCAAGGGTTTGCCGCCGGCGTTGCGCATCAGCATCCACCACATAGTCCGGTGGCCGCTGCGACCAAAAGCCTGGGGACTACTCGAGCTTGAAGCGTGAGCAGGGATTGTGACACAGTGCCAGCCCCACCCTTCCACAAGCTCACCGATGGAGGTGCGCTGCAGGCCTCCCTCCGCAGAACCGGCGCGGGCCGAGATGCGCACAGGCTCCTTCCACCCCTCTGCGCGGGGCACAGGGCCAGCACATGTGGGGTGGTCGGGGCAACAAGGACCGGCAAGGTGGAAGGTGTGCAAGGTGGCAGGGGCAAGGCAGACACGCAACCAAACCTGCAAGCTCTGGCCTCAGCATACGATGCAAGTCCTTACAACGTGCCTGCCGCTCACCTGGGCGCAGTGTGGGCACGGTGGCGGAGCTGCGCACCATTCGGGCGCGCACCGCTTCTTCGGATGACACGTCTGTGGCGCCCACCGCGCCGGCGGGGGCGGCAGGGTAGGATGCGGCGGTGCCGGGGGCTGCAGGGGCAATGGGCAACCACCGGTTGATGAAATGCGGCACCCACTGGCTGACTACACTGATCATGGCGGTGAGCACTCAACAGGCCAAGGTGACGGAAGTGAACGTCCCGGCACGTCCGCGAAAGAACGAAATAGAGACTAGGCTCACCGCCCGCCTTCTCTGCGTCGATGATGGCCCCCACCGGCTTGACGCCGGCACGACGCAGGCGCCACGCCTTGATGTGGCTCTCTGCAGGTGGGGTGGGGTGCGACGGGGTGTGTGTGACCACCTGATTAGCAGCTCAGGGCTGCCATTGGAGGCATAGCAGGCTGGCTCTCTAACACCGCCCCATGCGTACCCATGGAATCAAAGATGGCTTGGCCGTAGATCTGGTATGCCTGGACAGGCAACAAAGGCAGTGAGAGGGATGGGGTCAGGATCCATTGGTGGGCAGGTGCGCAGGTAAGCCAACAGCAACATTGTGCAGGCACTTCTGGTACTGTTTCAGCGCTTCCATCCTCCCACAAGACCTCAGGCTCCCAGGCCGGCTCACCGCAACCATGTGAAGCATGATGGCCTGCAGCATGAGGAGGGAACAATCAGCCAGTAGTTCGGAGCTGCGTGGGCACCCGCACGTTGAGGGCGCTTTGCATTAAGCAAGGTGCAGGATGCTTTGCATCAAGCAAGGTGCCCCATAGCAGCGGCACCGCCGGTGCAGCGGTGGCAAGTTGGAGCAGGAAAGGCGCATCACACCCCACTCACCACGTTGGCGGCGATGAGCAGGCCCTTGGGTGCCTTGGGGAAGCCAGCAAGCACCATGCCCGGCACCTCTGCAAGGCATCATGGTGGCAGAGAAACTTGGGGGACTGTCAAGCGGCTGGCCTCTGCAGGCAGGAGCGCTCTGCAGCAATGCCCATTGTACGATTAGTGCGCCGAGTGCGGCTAGTGCGGTACTGCCGGTGCGGACAGGCTGCATGCACATGCGAGCTCACCATTGCCCAGGCTGGCATAGCCCGCCACAGCCACCTGCGGGGTCAATACATTGAGGCACGCACAAGCATGTGGTGGTCCGGGGCCTAAAGTGGTGAGGGGGGCACTACCCAGTGCAGCATCCGCCAATGATTCGCTGCGCTGCGGCTCCATGCGTGAATGCAGGCCGCAGGCAGCATGGCCATGCACGCACCGTGAAGTAGAACACAAAGGCGCCTGTCACGGCCACGTTCACTGCTGTTTTCATGCTCTTGTCGGTTGAGGGGGGCCTGTGGTGATGTGATGGGGTGCACGCTCAAGGAAGATGGATGAGGGTGCTGCAAGGCCGCCTGTTGGAAGGTCGCTACGCCTGTTGGAAGGTCGCTAAGCTACACCGAGACGCGGTCTGCACAGCAGGCCCGGGGCCAACGGCGCATGACATGCACGCTCAGGAATGGCGAGGCTGCTCAAAAGCGCGAGCTGGAAGATCGGTACGCAGCGCTCCAGCCTGGCGCTGTAGTCGGCTGAATGGAGCGACAGGCAACCTAGTCACGGGCTCGGCAGGCCGCGGCCTCACCATCCCATGCATCCCAACACAGCGCAGCACAGCACAGACCGCCCCACTCACTGCCTCAGTGTGTCCTGGATCTCCAGCAGGATGAGGCTGCAGGGCAGACAGGCATGGGGTCGCAAGCACGGGCATGAGCCTGCCACGCGCCGCTCATGTCTCACTGGCGATAAACAGGGGCACGGCGGCGGGTGCAGCAGCAGCGGTGACTGCACAAGCACCGGCAGCTGGGCCAATCAGCTTTGGTGTGCAGCAGGGCAAACCCGCCATACCCTACCACAACCCATTGCCCACCTGAACGAGTAGGCAAATGCGATGCCTCCCAGCGAGTTGAGCTGCAGGGGCCAGGCTTGGGCAGGCGGTGCGTGAGGGACGGTTCCAGGGCAGGCGGTTGGACTGCACTACAACCGTTTGTCTTGTGGTGCTGCAATGTATGTGCAAGTCAGTTTGCCCCCAAAGAACAGCAGACAGACAGCACTACTCAGGCTCACCACTCCAAACGCCTTGTTCACATCGTTGGCCGGCCTGCCGCCCACGGTGCCCGCATGTGCGCCGGCTGCACAACACATGGCGGGGTGTTGGGGCAGCTATTCCGGTCTGGTTATGGACAGCGATGCGGACTGCTGCTCTTGTAAAACACAGGCTGCTGCGAGCGCCACGGACAGCGTGCACCAGTTGGAGTGTGCACATGCCCGCCGCCACCCCCAGGTGACCATGTGCGTGCCCCATGCACACTCACAGTAAACGAGGCCCAAGACGAGGGCCACCAAGCAATAGAAGAGCGACGTCGCGACGCCAAGAGCGCTCACCCACCAAGCGGATTCAAGGTTAGGCACCTTATTGAGGGGTAAATGTTGTTGTGTTGAGTGGCAGGGGCGGTGGATGGTGCTTGGAAAGCGCGGGGCTGTGTTTTCCAGGTGTCAAGGCTTGTTGCGGACGCCAGTGCATGCTGCACCATGCCAACAGCCCGCCACGCACCCACCTGGCTGAGGATGACTTGGGCAGCGCTGAAGATGAGCGTGAGCTTCCAGGTCTGCAGTGGGAGAACCAGCAGGGCCTCCAGCTGCAGCTGACCCTTGCAATGTGCAGAGGGCGCCCACGCAGCAGGAGGCACACGTGTGCTGCAACGGGTTGCGGTGAGGCTGCCATGCTGTTCGTTGCACTCCCTCTCAACCATTACAAGCAAATGCCCTGTCTCAGCTTGCCTCGCTGAAGCAGTCTCCCTCCGAAATGCCTTGTATGCCGCACGCAAACTCGGCAATGGTCTGAGCGGGGGCATGGGATGGTGCCCGCATCAGCGCCCATCAGAGAGCAGCATAGTCCAGCAGAGGCAGTGCGGGCTGCGCAGAATAATACCAGAAGCTGCTAGCATCAGGGCAGCAGTGCTGCAGGCACCATGCAGAGCCCACCCGTGCACGACCTGGCTGTCCCCTGCAAGGCCTGTCCTACATGCTATAGCCCTCCACACTCACCTTGAGAGCCAGCGCTCCTGTGATTGTGTCTGCACGGCAGGCACCAGGGGGTGGCTGTTGTTGGACAGGCAGCTTGCAGCTGGTGGGGGCGCTGTCTGTAACCGGTGTGCGGCCACTTGGACTGATGGCATGTTTCAAGGCCGGTGCAAGCCTGGCCAGCTTGCCACATCCACCCCTCCTCCCTCCCTCCCTCCTCCCCCTCGCTCACACGCGATGGTGATGAGGGTGCAGTTGAGCAGCTGGAAGAAGCTGACGCTCCAGCTGTCCCACTTGCCCAGGATGTTCTTCACCGCATGGTGGTACCTGCGGCAGGAATGATGCGTGGGGCGGCTGTTGCGGAGGGCAGGCGGGGCACATGATTTGGCGGGGCAAGTGCCTGGTGCGTGGGGCGGGTGCTTGGGGTGCAGGTGCAAGAAGCAGCCTCCCAGCCAAGCAGCCGCGGCCCTCACCGAGCATGCTCCACGCCGTTCACGCAGTCTGCAGGGAAGCATGGGGCAGGTTGGCAAGCTTCAAGTGCGCCCGGTGCAGCGTGCAGGCTTGCAAGCCTCGGACACTGGGCACGGTGCATGCCTGCTGCCCTCCACAGCAGCATCCAGCCACTGTTGTCACACCATGCCTCGCCCCATGAAAATGTGCCACTCACAGACCATGGCCAGCATGCGGCTGGACAGCAGCTGGATGATGTAGAATATGACCTGAATTGGGATGGGTGGCGTGGTGTGGGGCTGGGGTGGGATGTCAGGGAGGTGTTGGGCAGCAGAAGGCAGGCCGCTGCCAGGCACTGCTCTGCATGCACGTGGCCACCAGAGCACGGCAAGCAGCCACCGCTGGCAGTGTAGCGTGCTGCCACGCAAAGCAGTGCGCCTCTGCAGTGCCCGCTTGTGCCCCCTTCCCCTTCCCCCTCACGATGCAGATGGGGCCTGCGGGGCAAGGGGAGCGCATGGTGAGCAATCAGGGCGGGCTGTGAGGCTTCTGGGGGGCGGGAACAAGCACTGCTGGCTTGTGCCCAGATGGCAGGGGCGCCAGACCAATGGCAGCCCAAACCAAGCAAGATGTCCCCGTCTTGCCTGCCACCCTGCAGAGGGCGAAGGGGAGCAGCGCGGAGCCACAAGTCAAATGTTAGGGAGAGGGGGTGACCGGGCAGCCTGTTTCTTTCAAGGCACAGCTGTGAGAAGGTAGCGCCCGGGTAATGGTTGGGCAGCTCACCAGCCCAGCCAGGAGATGACGGCCGGCAGCGCCAGCACGCCCGCGCCCACCACCGCACTGCAGAAGTCGATAGGGAGGGGTGACGCTTAGGGCTTGGGGAGGCAGGGGCTGCGTCGGCATTGGGGTTCATGCATAGAAGCACTGGTCTCCCTGCCAGCTGTCTTGCAGGCCTAACCAGAAGATGTGCAGGATGGCGGTGAAAGCGGTGCCGGTCTTGTCGTTGGGGAAACCTGCAGATGGCGTTTCGTGTGATTTAGGGCTGCACAGGAAGCTGGACAGGCAGGGGGTGCACACCCGCACACAAGACCAACCGGTGATACAGGACGCCGCATTGCATCGTTGGCCGTTGCTTTTCTGATGGAACCCCGTCTGGAGCACAGCGGCAGCGCCACTCACCATTGGGGTGCCTGCAGGCGAGGCTGGGTAGGAAGGAGTGGATGGTTGGTGAGCGGCAAGAATGAGTCGGCGTGAGCGGCGGCGGGGCCCGCCCTGCCCTCAGCTTGCACAGCCTTGTTGGCGCCGGGGTGCCTGCTGCCTTCACAATCCAGCCAGTTGAAGGCCTGGCTGCTGCCCATGGAGTGGAGCACTCACGTCTGGCTGCAGGGCACAAACACTCGTTCCGAGGCGCCCGCCATGACGTCCTCAGCCTCTTGCTACCCTCAAACGGCTGCAGCCGCCTGATGATGCGGTCTATGCAAGAATGGCAGCCTGAGGCCCGGCGGGGGCAGTCCTGCTGGGCGTGACTTGTCCGCATGCGGGCCGGCTTCACCGCCCGCCAGATGGCAGTTGGTGCCAGGCAGTTAGGTGGATGAATTGATTGGTGCCATACTGGTACTAGCATGCAGAGCAAGCGTGGGACGAGCAGCTGTGGCATTGAACTGGCTCAAGCCCGACCGGTTTGTCCGCCCCCGCCGCCGCTGCCGCCGCCGCCGCCAGGTCAGCGCCTTTGCAGCTGCAACTCAAAGCCTGGTTCTCACAAAGCCACACAACCCCTTGTGGCAGCACCAGATCCAGCGATGGCGGCCCTCCAAGCCTCAGCGACAGCAGCGCGGCCTCGTGCGCCGGCAGGCAGCCTTGCAACCGCTAGCACGCGATCCATCAACCTTCGAGGGCAGCTCACATGGCGGCCGCGGCATCCGTGCAGGGCAGGCAAGCGCCGTCCCGCCGCCGCCATCGGTGCCCGCCGTTGCCGCCAAACCTTGCAGCTGCTCTGCTTCGTTGTTTGCTCCGCGCACCACACACCAACCTCAGAGGTTTCCCCTACAGGTCCAGATGGCGCCGATGCACAGGATGCTGCACCCCGCCCAGCGCAGCAGCAGCGAGCAGAGCCAGCAGCGCAGCAGCAGCAGGTGGAGCAGCGACCGGCGGCCAGCAGTGCCCCGCCGGCTGAAGAGGAAGAGGAGCGCGACCTGTTTGTGCCCATACTGGTCGTTGCCGCGCTTGTGGGCTACTGCCTGACAGCAGCGATCGCTTGGTGGGAGTACAACATTGACTGAGGCAGTGGTGGGGGCAGCCGGCTGCCGCCTCGCACCTTACTTCCTTTCTGCCGCCACCTCGCACCCTGCCTCTCTCCCACCTTGCCCTCCCACCTTGCCCGCCATGCCACCACCCCGACTCCTTGCACTCACAGCCATGTGACATCGTTCGTTACAGGCACGGGTCCTTCTTCGTTGGGCGCTCAGCGCTCGATCAGAGGCCTCCACACAGAGGGAGCGGCATTGGCATGCAGCCAGGGAGGGGCAGAGCGGCAGGCAGGCAGGCAGGGGGAGCAGCAGCAACAAGTAAAGGAAGGCAAGGGAGCGCAAGAAAGGGGAGGTGAATAAAGATCAGCAGAGGGGGTCGTTTGGCACAGGCGTGTTGGTTCGAAGAGAACAGGCAGGGAGATACAAGGAGATGCTGCCAAGGGGAGGGCAGGAACAAAAGCGGGGCCAATGCATTCGCAGGTCGATTTGGGGAGGGGATCGGAGTATCATCGTGCCACGTGTGGGGCGCACACAGGAACAAGTGGCAGGGGCTGGCTCACGCTCAAATCTAGAGGCCATACAGGGTGGGTCCAAGACGCTAGGGGGGCAGCGGCAATTGGTGCAGGGAGGTCGGGCAGGCGCGGTGCGCCGCTGGGTGCGCCGCGCCGCCGCGTGCTGCCCCTGGCAGGGGCTGCAGCCGCCGCTCACAGCAGCCAGCTCTGCACAAACTGCTTCTCCAGGTGCTCGCCCGCGGAGATGCGGGTGAGGGAGAAGTGGGTGCAGCAGCAGCCGGTGCCGGGGCTCACGTTGCGCACCGTCTTGAGCAGGTAGCAGCCCTCCACCCCCGTGTGCTGCCGCGACTGCACCACCACGCCGTAGAAGCAGCCGCCCTGCTGCTGGCAGGCGGTGGAGTCGCCGCCCGGCATGCCCGGGGGGCGCAGCGCCGCGGCGCGCACAGCGTCGCGCCGCCGCACCACCGCGCCGCTGCTGCCGCTGCTGCCCGGTGCCGAGAAGGGCACAATGGACGGAAGGGGCAGCGGGCGGCCGGCCTGCCGCTGCGCACCCGCTGCTGCCGGCTCCGCGCCCTGCTGGCTGCGCTCGCTGCCGTGGGCGTGGCTGTGGGCGTGGCCGCTGCCGTCGCAGCAGTCGCCCACCTGGCCCTGCAGGATGGAATCAGCCACCCCTGAGCTGACCAGGCGGTCGCACACCTCCTGGGCGTGCGCGCGCATCTCTAGGCTGCTGCGTGGGCTGCGAGGGCTGCCCGGCGTGCTGCCCGGCTGCTGCTGCTGCTGCTGGTGGGCCGCTGCGGCGTCGATGGCGCCCTGTGGCGAGCCGGCGGACGCGGTGGGCGACACACGCTGCACCAGAATGACGACATCTGGCGAGGACTGGCCCACGTGCTCAGCAATGCCTTGCCACAGCTGCAGGGAGGGCGGGCAGGGGGAGGCGGCGGGCGGGAGCGGGGGTTAGTCACCAACGCCAGAATGGGGCGGCGCTGATGCGGCATGACCATTCCGAGCAGCCAGCAGCCAGCCAAACCCCAACCACTGCCCAAGGCCCCTGCGCCAGCCCCAGCACCCACCTCTGGCGCGCCGACCACCGCCTCCTGCACGCCAAAGGTCTGCAGGCGGGGGGAGCCGCCGCCGGGGGGCAGGTGCACTGCCTGCAGAAACGGCGCCTGCGTGTCTGCCTGCTTCACAATGTCGCGCACTGCGGCTTGGAACCAGTCGGCTGCGGGGCCGCTACGCCGCTGGGCCAGGTGATACCTGCGGGACGAGGGGCGGGAAGGCAGAGGGGATGAGGCGCGTGCGACCGCCGCAGATGGGCCGCAACTGGCGTGCAAGGCGCTGGAAGGCCCGCCACCTGCACACCCGCACCAGCCACTCACTGTGCCAGCTCCGCGGCTGCGTTGCTTGTGTGGGCGGCGTGGGTCCGCACGGTCAAGCGCCTGCGCAGAGGGCGGTTGGCAAGCAGTTGGGGGAAGGGTCAAAATCTGCCCCCAAAGCCGCACGGCGCGCGAGCGGACGGGCGGCCGCAAGGCGGCCCCTGTTGAATGCCCAGGGTTTCGTTCCAGCGTGTCCGCATCCATCAGGGCGGCTCCTGCCAAGCCTGCAGCGGCGGCGGGGGGGGG
>VIYQ01003670.1:0-16809 GCA_009928355.1 Chlorella sp. CH2018 | reverse complement strand
CACCCACCCTCTCTGCAACCCTGCCTGCACGCCGCAGGAAGGAGACGCACTGCGAGTTCTGCGACTTGCGGCTGCCCGACTGGAAGGGCACGCTGACGCCGCAGTGCGGTGCCAATGCCCCCGCGGTCATGAACGTCAACTTTGATGGGCGCACCTACTCGTTCGAGGTGCGTGGGGGCTTGGAAATGGGCTGCTGCTCCGGCAGCTGCCGTGCGCCACGGAATGTGGTTTGCTCGCGCTCCGCCCCAGGCACCGAAGCCAGCACCAGCAGGCTGCTGCACTTCCGCCTGCTCACTCCCTGCAAAAACAAGACAGGTTCACCTCCGACCCCACCTGCAGGTGAAGCCGGGCCCCGATGGCTACCGCCAGTTCACCGAATCCATCCGCCGTGCCTTCAACCTGCCCGACGACAGCGAGCTCAACATCACCTTCACCTGCGACGAGCCCTCCACAGGTCAGCACATACGGCGGGGTGGCTATGCAGCATGGCCATATCCTGGGCGCCTGGCACTTGAGCGCTTGGCAAGAGGGCCCTGCACCCTGCCCTGCAACTGCAGCCTGTGCTTGCAGACCTGCCCGGTGCAGCCCTCCTGCAAACCCGCCCTAGACTAACAAGGCCGGCGCTGCGCTCCCCTCTTTGCTTACCCACTGGCGTAGACAACGGCAGCCTGCTGACGCTGCAGGGGTCGGGTGCCTATGACGCCGCTGTGCACTGCGCCAGCGTGTCGGCTGCACGCCGCCTCACCTCCCCAGGCGTGTCGCGCACCGTGTCGGCGGCCGAGGGTGAGCTGTGGGCTGTGGAGTGCCAGCAAGGGGGGATTGGCTGCCTTGGTGGCAGGGAATGCCGGCCTGCTGTGCAACTGTCTACACCCCCAGGCTGCCTCTTACTTCCAAAGCCTCACCCACCACCGTCCCCTGCCCCCCGCTCCCTGCCTCTCCAGAGTTCATGTCTCTGCCCAGCACCCCCGGCCCCATCAATAGCATGGGCGGCGCGGCAGCTGCCTCTCCCGAGGCCCTGTCCCCTGAGGGCAGTGGCGTCGATGCCGGCGCGCTGGGCGGCAGCAAGCGCCGTCTCAGTGGTAGCCTGCGCCGGCTGCGCAGCGCGCTGCAGGAGTTTGCCTCGGCACTGAGCAGCGGCGCGGGCGGCAGTGGCGCGGGCATGCGGCCCTGATGGCGCGTGCAGCAGCGCCTCAACAACTAGCAACCGAGGGGCCGGGACCCCAAACCTGCCGCGGGCGCATCTGCCTGCAGCCCCCCAGCTTTGCCCCGGCCTCTCCCAGCCAACGAGCTCAGCGACTGGTCAAAGTAACACCTGTTTGACGAACCCCCCCACCCCGTTTTGCCAGGGCCGCGCCGATTGCCGGCAGCGTAATTGTTGTTGCATAGCCTCTACCAATTGCTTCCCAGCCTGACTCTTGACCGTGGTGTGGCTCACCCCAAGGGGGCCCTCGGCGCTCCCATGAGCGTCCTGCCCGTTGGGGTTGGCATGCGCCTGCACACTCGTCCTGCCTGTTCGCTCCTAGCCGTGCCATGCCGCTGGTGCCTCGCATTGAGGCCCCGCAGCGATGCGCTTGGCGGCGCCACCAAGGTTGGCGCCGCCCTGCCGTAGTGGCAGCCGGCTTATTTATTTGCATGTATCCACTCCCTGCCCCACGCCCTCCTGTACAGTGCTCACTCTGTCAGCTATACAAGCGCGCTGGCGGCCAGCCGCCTGGCGGGCCCAAGCCCCCGGCGCCGCCGCGCGCTGATTTGCCACCCCTCTCCCGCCACATGCCATCTTGCTGCCCTCCAGCCCCACTGGCCCCTTCCAGCCTGCACACTGCACCACCGGCCTCTATTGTTGTAACTCTTCTTGCGGATAGAAAGGGATAGTTGCTGGGTGGCAGCCACCAGCCATGGCCAATGCCACAGGTCTCAGAACCCATCGCATTAAATGACACCACAGCAAAGGTTGAACAGCTGAAGAGCTTCTGCCGGACACATCGTCCGTGTGCTGCTGGGCCATGCACGACTGCGCAGCACGGCGGGAGTGAGGAGGACGCCACCACGGGCGGCGGCAGGCATTCCGTTCGGCCCCCGGGCCCTGAGCGCAATGATGACCGACATGGCGACGGAGCCGGTGCTCTACGGCCGCCTTGTTATCGTGGGCGAGTCTTCCTTCGCGTGTTTGTTTGGCGGGGCCCCGATGAGGCCGGCGCCGCATCTTTCAGAGTCAATATGCGCGTTGGGTGCGGCTGGAGGCGCGCGGCGCGGCGGGGAGCGCCTTGGGGCCCCGGCACCGCCGCGACAGACGCCGAGCTGTCGGCAGGCTTCGCCCCCTGCCGGGGGTCCCCAGTCTTCCGGCGGCCCCCTTGGGGTTATCCGGGCCCTACCGCGCCTGGATGCAGCCGCGCATGCCGCCCGCCTGCCGCCGCCCGCCTGCTGCCGCCGCCGACAACACTGCCAAACCCGCACTCGCTCGTTGGCTGCTGCCGCACTGTGCAGGCAAGGATGGTGCATCCGACATTGAGTTCCCGCTGGACAAGAAGTCCATCCTCATCGGCAGGTGCGCACCCTTTCGACAGCGTGCTGCTGCAGTTGCCATTGCCTGCCCGTCTCAGCACTCAGCAACGCTGCACCGGTTGGCTGTCCCTGCTGCAGGGAGCACAGCTGCGACATTCGCATCGTGAACAAGGAGATCTCACGCAAGCATGCAGAGGTGTATGTGGAGGACACTGGCGCGGTGCGTCTGCCACGGCGGCAGCTTGGATGTATGTATGGCCACTCTCCGGAACTGGCGGTCTGTGCTTGCAGGATTGCTGTGATGTGGCTCGCTAGTTCTTGACTGTGAAGACCTGCTGTGCTGCAGGTGTTCATTTCCAGCATGGGGCGGGAGCCGGTTGTGGTCAATGGCGCACCTGTCACCTCCCCCCTGGAGCTGACCACCGGCGACAAGATCGAGGTGCTTGCAATGTGTCTCTGCCATGCTGCCTGAGGGGGTCATGCGCAAAACTGGTCTCATGCAATGAGCTGCAGCCCCCAGCAGGCAGCATTGCCGCTTCCATTTCAACCCAGCAACCCCTGCAACCCCTGGTGCCCAAAGGTGCTGCTGGAGAACCGCTCCCGTGTGTTCTACTTCCACGGAGAGGATGAGACGGTGCAGATCCGGGGTCCGGCCCGCCAGCCGCTGGCGGATGCCAATGCTGCCCCAGTGGCGGCAGCAGCAGGTCAGCAGAGGCAGGGCTGCGTTGCATGTAGCTGGGCTGCGCTGCTGGCCATTCATGTGTTGGGAACGAGCTGCTGAGCTGACCTGCGTTGGGGTCCTGTCTTGCCGCAGGTGCCAAGCCAGCTGCAAAGGGCCCGGCGCCTGCGCCGCCCCCACCTCCTCCACCTCCGCCAGGCGCCCTGCGTGCCGCCAAGCCTCCGGCAGCCGCACCCCCGCCCCCGCCGCCGCCAGCCAAGGCCGCCCCGGCTGCAGCAGCACCTGCTGGCCCTGCCCTGCCGACAGCGCTGCAGGATGCCATCAAGGCGGGCGTGCAGCTGAAGAAGGTGGCGCCAGCGGAGGAGAAGCCGGTGGCAGCTCCGCAGGTGGGCGCACCGTTTGTGCCCAACCCCGCCGACCTGCTCAAGCTCAAGGCGGGCCTGCGCAAGACTGCTGCCTCCCCGCCTGCTGCTGAGGCTCAGCCTGAGGCTGAGCAGCAGCAAGAGCAGCAGGTGGCAGCTGCCACGCCGGCGGAGCAGCCTGCCGTGCCAGAGCAGGCCCAGGATGCGCCGGCTGCCGCACCAGAGCCCGCAGCTGATGTGGCACCCATGGAGGCGGAGGCAATCGCGGAGCCCCAGCAGCATGCAGACTCGGCAGCCCAGCAGCTGGAGGCTGTGCCTGCTGAGGCCACGCCTGCTGAGCCAGCAGCGGTTGAGGCGGAGGCAGCTGCCAAGCAGCCCGCCGAAGATGTGGCCATGGCTGACGCGGCCGCTGAGGAGGCGCCAGCTGCCCCTGCCGACGAGCCGGCTGCTGAGCCGGCTGCTGAGGCAGAGCAGGCCCAGGTGCCAGCGGCGGCCCCCGCCAGCGCGCTGCGCAAGCGCAAGAGTGTGCGCTTCCATGTGGACGAGGCGGCAGCTCACCACACGCCTGAGGGCGCGGCTCGCGATGCCACCATCACCATCCGCCTGCGCAAGGGTGACCTGGAGCAGGTGAAGGCCTGCGGCAGGAGTGGAGCAGCCCTGCCAGTGCCGATCGGTGGTTGAGGGCTTGTGTGTGGCTGTGGCTGACACGTCTACTGCAGGGTAGTGACAGGGGGCTCCCTCTCACGGCCGCCCAAATGCCAACCTCCCTTGCTGACTGCACAGATCATCAACGTGGACGACAACACCGTGGCCTTTGCCCAGTGGGGCCTGGGCACCATGGGCGCCAGCGAGACGCCGCTGCCGGACACCGTGGTGTCCAAGCGCTCCCGCCACTCCAACGCCCCGCCGTCCAGTGCGGGCAAGACGCCAGGTGGGCAGCATTCTGAGGCCTGAGTTTTCAGCGGCAGCTTGAAGTTGAGCATGGTGCAGCAGAGGTGCAGTTGCAAGCCCAATGTGCCTTCTCCACTCGGTGCCACCTACGCATGCAGTGCCCAGCGGGCTGCGCGAGCTGCTGGCTGGCGCCACCCCACTGTCCAGCGGGGCACAGCCCACACCTGGGGCTGCCGGCCCCTCGGCACCAGCGCCCACCCCCGCCACTGGTGCCCAGCCTGCGAGTGCTGAGGATGGAGCCCAGCCTGAGGTGGTGATGAACCCTCAGACGCTGGCCACCAAGCTGGCTGAGCTGGCAGGGGAGCATGATGTGACGGTGGAGGTGCCGGCGGTGAGCTGCTGCTGCAGGAGCGGTTGGCATGTGCTGGGATGGAGGCAGGCACCTGTGTGGTGAGGGCATTGATATCGAGCGAAGCCGTGCTGTGCAGGTGGCCAGGCATCCTGACGTGCCTATCTTGCACTCGCCTCGTTGCTGCAGGACTTCTTCAAGTCTCCGGGTGCCGCTGATGGCCTGCGGGTGACGCTCACCCCCAAGTCTGCCAAGGCCAAGACCCCTGCTGCTGCCGCCACCCAGGAGGTAGCCCCCGCCTCGGCAGCCAAGAGCGTGCCGCGCACTGCCGGCCGCTCCCGCCTGTCCCAGGTGGGCGGCGCACAGCCTGGCAGTGAGCAGGAGGACGCCGATCTGGAGCGCACACAGGAGGTGGCAGTGCCGGCCGAGGTCCTGGAAGCCGCCGCCGCGGTGTCCTCTGCCAAGAAGCAGCCGCCCTCAGCCAGCCGGCGGCGCTCTCTGAGCCGCACTCCTGGCACCAAGATTGTCATTGTGGAGCGCGGCACGCAGACCACGCCCACGCCCGGCCCTGCCTCTGCCAAGCGCACCGCCGCTGCCTCGCAGGCGAGTGGGAGCGGGTCAGTCAGCTGAGGGCCCTGCCTTGCTTGTTACGGGCTAGACAGTTTGATGGCTGTGCAGAATTGAAAAACAGGTTGGCAGGAAATGCAGCTCATAAGTGCTGCCTGCTCGCCTGTTCCCGTCTGCTGCAGGCTGGCCAGCAGGGCACGCCGCGCCTGCTGTCCACCATCGCTGTGCAGACGGAGGCGGAGGATGCAGGGGACGATGTGGAGCAGGAGCAGTGGGCCGAGGGCGGCAGCGACGACGGCTCGCTGGACGTTGAGGGTGAGCAGCTGGGTCAGCACGGCAAGACGTTGGAAACATTGTCTCAGTGACTGCATGGCAGGCAGTGGACGCATAGCGAGGCAGGCTCGCTTTGGCTTGCACATCACGCCTTGCTGGCAATCCTTTACCTGCTGCCTGCAGAGGAGGCGGCTCCGGAGGTGGTTCCGCTGAAGCAGTACCAGCGTGCGGTGAGTGGGTGTGGAACAGGGTGGGACCCGCAAGCCGAAAAAGCAGGAACTATTAGCCACGCAATGCAGTCAGCTTGATGTGGCATCGTCTCAACAGACTGCTCGCCCTCCCGCACGCTCACCGCAGGTGGTCAAGGCCAAGGCGTACCACGCTGAGGCCCGCCAGCTGGGTGCCCAGCTGCGCCGCATGACCGCCAAGGCGGCCAAGCTGAAGAAGGCGGCCGCGGCTCTCAGGTGGGCCTCCATGGGCCAGTGTGCGGTTGGAGGGTAGCACTTTCTGTGAACCACTCATCGCTCGCTCAAGGGTGGCTGCCCCCTCCTGTTGACCAGCCAAGCTGGCTGAGCAGCTGGGCATGCATGTGGTCACAGCCGACACCCTCCCATGGCTGCAGTGAGGCGCTGAACGAGGAGCGCACCAAGCGCCAGGAGCTGCAGGAGGCCATGCAGCAGGTGCGCGGCTGCCAACTCACATCTTGTGCTTGTCGCTGGTCACTGCAACTTGCTGCTGGGCAGCAGCCTTGTGCCCGCCTGTCCTTGCATCATTCTTGCTGCGCTGCTCAGCGTAGCGTTTTGGTGTTCCTGCCCACTCCAACCTGCAGGTGGTGCTGAACCGCGCAGCTGAGGTGGAGGAGCAGGAGCGCCAGGCTGCGGCCGCTTCCGAGCAGGAGGCGCAGGCAGCCGCGGATGTGGACATGCAGGATGCTGAGCAGCAGACTCTGGATGAGGTGGCTGAGGATGAGCATGCGGTGCCGGAGGCTGCCCCCGCCTGGCAGCCCCGCGTCGTTGTGCTGGGCCGGCTGCACAAGGCGATCAGCACTGCAGAGCGTGCGGGCGAGGTGGTGGTGGTGCGCCCCACGCACCTGACGACCCAGCAGGCTCAGCCAGCCGCCGCCCCAGAGGTGGTGGTGCTGCCCGCCTCCACCCGCAAGACCCCTGCCCCCTCGGCCATCAAGCGCGCCCGCACGCCGGCACCCAGCGCCGCCAAGGGCCGCACTCCCGCTGCAGCGCCGGCAAAGACACCTGCCACCGCTGCCACCAAGAGCGCCACTGCTGCCAAGAGCGCTCGCAAGAGCATTGGCGGGCTGGGCGAGCTGCCCAAGTCCATGGTGAAGGAGGCCCCCGGTAAGTGTCTGGTGGCTGGCTAGGTGCATTCCTCAGGTGCTGGGCTTTTGGCGCTGTGGGCCTGCCTGCGGTCGTGTGGGATGGATGCCGGAACTGCATGCCATGCGTGCTCTGCTGCAGCTGCTGAATTGCAATTCGGCATGCGCTGACTGCCGCCCTGTCCTGCCCTGCCTCCATGTTGCCCACAGGCACCGAGGGCAAGGTGGTGCTGGAGAATGTGGAGCTGCCTGGCTGGTTGTTCCAGGGCGAGCAGGCGGCGCCCGAGGTGGAGGCGGCGGAGGCGGTTGTGGCTGCTGAGCAGGAAGCTGCGCCTCCTGCCCAGCCGGAGGAGCCGTCTCAGCAGGCAGAGGAGGCTGCGGAGCCGCAGCAGAGCCAGCAGGCAGAGGCAGTGGTGGAGGAGCCGCCTCAGGCCGTGGCTGATGCAGCAGAGGTGGAGCCTGCAGCTGAGCAGGAGCAGCAGGCAGAGCAGGCAGCAGAGCCTATGGATGCAGGTGGGCTTGGGTCGTGTCGAGGCACATAGCTAGTTGTGCGGAACGGAAACTGCCTGCTGGATGCCCGACTGATTTGCCCTCCTTCCAGTGCACTGTCTGAAGGGACGCCCTGCATACAAACTGCCCCTGCCCTGCAGCACCTGCTGAGAAGGCTGCTGAGGCGGCCAGTGAGGGAGAAGAGGAGGAGGAGGAGGGCGAGGAGGACTTCTGCCACCTCTGCGGGCAGAGCGACGAGGGCGACATCCTGCTGCTGTGTGACTCTTGCGGTGAGAGCAGGCTAGGCAGTGGCAGTGGCGGGTGGAGCGACCAACCTGGGGTGCTGTTGGGCTGGCGGATGGTGCGGTCAATGTCGTGCCTGCCTGCACTGGCACGGATGGCTCAACATCTCCTGCGCCTGGTCCCCAACCCTGCTGCAGACAACGCCTGCCACCTGTCGTGCTGCAACCCGCCGCTGAAGCGCGTGCCCAAGGGTGACTGGTTCTGTGTGGAGTGTGTGGCGCGCCAGCAGGCAGAGGCGGCAGCCGCCGCCGCCAAGGCCAAGTGAGCGTTGGGCACTGCGGCTGCTGGGCGGGGGTGATCCCTGTGTTGCATACCGGGCTGATGCACCCGTGTGCCCAGCATCAGGGGTTGTGTTTCGGCCCTGCTGTCCATTGACAAACTGTGCAAACACAAGCAGTCCCAACCAAGCCGCGCCACCACTGCTGTGTTGCAGGCCCGCTGCTAAGCGCGGCGGCAAGAAGGCTGCGGCTGAGGCGCCTGTGGCTGAGGAGGAGGGTCCGGAGGCCAAGCCTGCAGGCCGTGGCCGACGCGCCGCCCCTGCCGCCTCTGCTGCGGAGCCGGAGGAGGCGCCAGCCAAGCCCGCTGGTCGTGGGCGGGGCGCCAAGCGGGCGGCTGAGGTGGAGCCTGCCCCCTCTGAGGCGCCCTCTGGGCGTGCCAAGCGCAGCCGCGCGGCGGCAGCCTCTGAGGACCACCAGCCCGCGCCATCAGGGCGCACGCTGCGCGGCAAGGCGGCGGCCAGCACCGCCAGCAAGCCAGCGGCGGAGGAGGCGGCGGAGGTGTCCACGCGGCGGGGGCGAGGCGCAGGCAAGGCCAAGGAGGAGGCGGCGCCCATCCGCAGCACACGCTCGCGGCGGTGAGAGCAGGGCCAGAGCGTGCCGTGAGGCACACACAGCCTGTGAAATGAACATGACTGTTGACACACCTGCTTGGGGGTTTCCTGTGGGCGTGTAACGCAAGTTCCCATTGATGACAGCAAGGTGTGAACCAGCCAAGCAGCGAGCAGGCACCATGCCGTCTGGCGATGCACTGGCGATGTCTGTGATGCGTTAGGCGGTTACATCGGATGTGAAACGTGATCTGAGTTGCATTGCCAGCTCGTGAGTTGCAGTCGCTGATGGATGGAGGCAAAAGCACAGGGCGTCGTAGGTTCGCTAAATTGCATGGGGGCGTTGTGTTATGGGCTGCGCTAGAAAAGGCAGTGAGGGGGGCAAAATCGATGCATCGTGGGGAGGGAGTGTTGGGTGTCCGGCGGGAAGAGGGCGCTGAAAACCAACTAAATCCAAGTCAGACGGAGCCTGCCCAATCAGAGGCAGGTGGGGGAAAAGGTTTCTGAAAAGCAGTGCAGAGGTGGGAATGAGGTTGTCTCTGGTCTGCGGCCGTGCAAAATGTGCTCACGCTGCGATGCGCGCTACAGAAAAACAGGATGGCCTTGCAGCCACCAGGTCTGGCCGGAGCTGCTGTGGGCTGTCTACCATCGCTAAGAGAGCTCTCTGTGATCGGGGCCTTGAAAGCAATGCCAGGCCAAGCAGCACTCGAGGGCGCTCTGGGATGGGGCTGGCTGCCCCGCAGTTCCAGGTGGCAGATATCCCCAGCGCTCAAGGCGACAGGGAGTGGAGGCGCTGCAGCTCCTCAGAGGCAGAGGGCGGGGAGGCAAGGTGCGCCTGCCGCATCGCCTCCTTCTCGCCGTCTGATGAGTCGGAGGAGTCGGAGCTACGCACAGAAGGATTGGGGGAGGGTGGAAGAGCAGGTGGGTAAGAACAGCGCAGGGCAGGGCAGGGCTGGAGAGCGGCTCCCTGTCGCAGCTGGTTTGTGGGAAAGGCAGCACATGCGCCACAGGCTGCTCAGGTCCCTGTCAAGAGGGCAAGACTGATCACAGCGGCTACCCACCGCGGCAGGCCATCCAGGCTCATGCGGATCTTCTTGCGCTGGCGCATCCTGCAAGAGGGGCAGGGCAGGCAGGCAGACAGGCGGTGGGTGGGCAGGGGCTGGCCAGCTGCCCAGAGGCGCATGGGCGCGGCAGCTGTCCCATTGCGCTCGTTGCGGAAATGCAGGAGATTCAGGCCGCAGGTATGGGCGGCTTCAACCCTTGCGCCACTCTCCCCACAACGTCCAGCCTCGGCCCTCACTTTTCGCGGATGGCCAGCCGCTCGGCGCGCTTCTGCACCGCCAGCCGCAGGCGCAGCTGCTCCGCCTGGCTCTGGGGGTTCAGCTCAAAGGGGATGTCCACCGGCTTCTTGGAGGTGTTGACTGGAGGGAGGGAGGCAGGGCAGGGCAGGGCAAGGGCGTGGTGAGAAGCCAGCAAGCCGGGTAGTGGCAGGCAACTGAAAGGAGATTGAGAGGAAAGGCTTGGGCGGGCAGTGCGCGGGTATCAGTGCTCACCCGACACCACGGTGGCGTAGGCGTCGCCGCAGTGGAACATGACACCCACGTCGGGGGTCTCGCCCCACAGGGAAATCAAGACCTCCACGCTGCTGCCAAAGATGGCGGTGACCTGGATGGAAGGGGCGAGAGCACGGTGGAGACGGGAGGTGAGGGCAGATGCCAGGGAGCACGGGCACAGCACCTGCCTGGTCTCACAGCCGGCATGCGCATGGGCGGGAGCAAGGCGGCGTGCGCTGCTGCGCCGCAGGTGCCTCGGCAGCACGTCATCAGCCTCGTTCAGCTCTCCCTCCCGTCCTCTGCCCCTCACCTGGCCCTCCACATACACCGTGTCCCCCACGCGTGTGGGGTTGAGGAAGGAAATGGAGTCCATGGCCGCGGTGAGGAGGAAGCCGCCGCGGGCGACGCGTGAAGCAGCGATGAAAGCACACTGCTCCATCCACCGCATCACCTGGCCGCCAAAGGTGATGCCAATGGAGTTGGCGTGCTGCGCAGCGTGGGCAGCCGGGTGGGGAGAGCAGGTGGGGTGAGCAGCGCACAGGTGGGGCTAGCCGGGGCTAGCCCGACTGCTATGATGTGATGCAGAAGGAGCGCAGCGCACGCAGCACGAGTTGAAAGGCGGGGCAGTGGCAGGCCAGACAGCGTGCCATGTCCTGCAGGCTAGAAGCAGGCTAGCAGCCTTGCCTGCGGCAGCACCATGTGCGTCGTGTGCGCGCTGGTCAGTGAGGGCGGGATGAGCTGCTTGCGGCCGTCGCCTGTGGCGGTGGTGATAAATTGCACAGAGTGCGCTCTCAGTAAAGCAAGCAGGACAGCTTGCTGCGCGGGCAACTTGGTGGCACCCAAAACTTCCGCCCCAAAACCTCAGCATGTGCCCAGCACCGCAGCTCACCGCCCGGGGCGACGCGCAGCGCGGGCGGCAGTGTGGGCTGGCCCGACAGGTGGGTGATGGGCCGCAGCCGCAGCTCGGTGCCCTGCAGGGCCACCTGCTCCAGGCTGCAGCGCAGGTGCTCGCGGGCAGCCAGCCGCGCGTCGCGCCTGCGGCAGGAACACAAGGGAATGGAGGGCGGTGAGCTGGATGTGCAGGGCCTGAGCTTGGTCAGCTGGTGCAAACCCCCCAGGCTCCAGATGCGCCCAGCCGCGTGCAAACCAGCGATGGAACCCTCCTCCCTCTGCCTCCCACTGCTCCACATATAAAATCAACTTGACAACTCCCTGTCCCGCCATCCGCCTCCCTGTGCCTCTGCCCGCCCCAGGCCCCACCTGCGCGCCGCCTCGGAGTGGATCTGCTCGTGGTAGCGGTCGGTGGGCACCACCTTGGGCAGGGCCAGCCGGGTGGGCGGGCCACCCGCCGGGTCCTTGCGGCTCAGAGCCACAAAGGTGAGGTAGGCACTGCAGGGGTGGGCAGGGTGGTGGGGATGGCGGGTGAGAGGGGCGGGCTTGGGTTGGTGGTATGGCTGGAGGGTGGACCGCAGCCAGCATGCAACCCCAAACATGTGCCTCCGGGCCCCACACATGTGCCCCCTAGCCCGCACCTGCAGCAGTGGTGGCGGGCACCGGTTCGCGGATCCTCCTCCTCCACACGCACGCCCACCTGCAAAAAGATGGGCAGCAGCTTTGCGCGCGAGCGTCAACCGCGGCAAGCGGGAGCACGCACCACCTGTTTGCCTCCACGCTCGGCCTAGAGGCATGGACGCCCTGCAGACGCCCTGCTGATCCCACTGCCTTCACCCCTCCCCTCGCCTGCTGACCACCCCGGCACCCTCAAACCACCCTTGCACCCTAGCCCCTCAAGCCCCTGCCCACCCTCAAGCCCCGGCCCACCAGAAGCCACCCTTGCACCCTCCAGTCCCCTGCCCACCCACCTCCATGGAGGAGCGGAAGGTGCGGTTGACCATGGCGGCAATGATGACCACGCTGCCCACCTGCAAGGTAGCAACGGGGTGCGAAACAACAAGCTGCCAGTCAACAGGCAGCAGCAGCAGGGCCGGGCTGTGCAGGTTGATCAGGCGCCCTGCCTCGGGGCCACGCCGGCTGCCCGCAGCTGCACACCACGTCACTGCAGGCGCTGCACACCGCAGCGGTCAACTTCCAGCAGCAGCCCCTTAGCACACAGGCGCCACGCACGTGGCAGGGGCGCAGGAAGTGGACGGCATCCACGGAGGCGGTGACGCAGGGGCCCCGTGCAAAAGTCTTGGCCGCCAGCCCAGCGCAAATGTCGATCCAGCTCAGCACGGTGCCGCCCTGCGGGTTGTAAGCACAGTGGTGAGGTGTGGGTGGGGTTTGAGTAGGGTTGAGGCTGCGGCAAGGCACGCTGCAGCTTTGGCAGGCAGGTAGCACGCCTCGATGTGCTGCGGAGCACAGACTGCGACGAAGCACCAGGCCAGCAGGGCCCATCCCTTCGGTCCCGGCCCGTGCCAACCACGCACGTTGCAGATGTCCAGGCCCAGGGAGTCGCCCGGTGACACAATCTGCGCCATGACCATGCGGGTGGCGGACATGGGCACCTCCACATCCGAGGGCCGCGGCTGCGGGCCCGCGCTCGCCGCCGCTGAGTCGCCCGTGGGTGGGCGGCCCTGGGCGTGCCGCAGCCGCTCGGCGGCCGAGCCGTTGGTGTTTGTGGGCCGCTCATGGGCTTGCCCAGGCAGGTGCAGGTGGCGGTGGCGGTCCAGGAAGTCCAGGCCGCTGCTGACGGGGCCCGGGCCCACGGTGGGTGTCTCCCGCGCCTGCAGCCGCGCCTCCAGGTTTGCCACCTTGAGACCTAGCGCCTGCAGCTGGGCGAGCGCCTCCTGCAGCTGCGCCGCCAAGCTTGCGCAGGGCTCAGAACAATTTGTCATAGCTTGCGGGCCGGTCTGTGGGTCAGTTGGCGGGTTGCATCGTGTTTGTGGCAGGGTCTGGGGCCCGACAACCCAGCGAAACAGGCGCCGGAGGGAAGCCTTGCCGCTTGAGAGCCGGTGCATTGGCCGGTTGACCTGTCGTGTGCGCCTTGAGCAGGCAAGCTGCATGCCAGGGCTGCCCTTTGATGTGGCCGGGGTGCAGCAACTTGTTGACATGAGCACCATGAATACATGCAGTGCAGCAGGCAGGCAAATGGGGCAAAGGAAGAGCACGCAGTATCGCCGCAACCCGAGAGGGCACTGGCGGGCTGAATCGGGACGGATCATTTGATTAATCATCATCAGTCTTGCAACTGGTCGGCCAATCATATTCGGCCGCTTACTGGCCATACACGCGCACCCAGTCCACCTGCATCTGGGCAGCCTGGCCTGCGGCGGCCTGCAGCGCCAGGCGCAGCTGATCCTCGGGCACGGGCACGCCGTTGTTGTGGTTGGTGGTGAACTGCGTGCCCTCGGTTCCCAGGGCCAGGTTGAGGATGAGGTAGAACTTCTGCGAAATTTCAGGGTGCAGGGGATGCACAACCATCGTGTGGGCAGGGGTGCAGGGGTGCACAGATGCGGAGCGGCAGTGCGCAGCGGCCTGTGCCCTGTTCACACCTGCACCAACATGCAGTGTTCACACCGCACCTGGTCAAAGGGCCCATCCCCAGCCAGGGGGGCTGCTGTGGCGGGATCTCCCGCGGGGTTGGCTCCCAGCGTGAACCAGCCGTTGCGCGTGCCGTTGCCTGTGCACACAGGCGCGGGAGGGCCGGGCATGTGGGGCGGTCAGCATGTGCTTCCGCACACAAGCATGGACATGAACGACACAGCTGCTGCCGGCAGCAAGAGCAGGGCAGGAGCATGTGCACGTCCATGGCCCCGTTGCTGCTGGCTGCGTGGGAAGTGCAGGAGCATCATGGCTCACCGCTGTACTTGGTGGAGAACAGCTTGCCGTCCACGTACCACCTCATCTGCGGGCCGCGCAACAGCGGGGCAACGCGTGGGGCAACAAGCAACAGCAGAATGCAACGAAACAAAGCAATCTAGGGAGGCAATCAACAGCAGCCACCAATCTCAGGCAGCGTGGAACAGCGGCCAAGCCGTGTCATTTGTGGTGCCCTGCCCTCCAGCTCCCACCTCCCCACCTGCTTCTTGGTCCAGTCCAGGCGGTAGGTGTGCCAGTCGTCGGCGAACGAGGCGCCACCCGGCAGCTGATAGTAGGCGGTGGTGTAAGCGTTGGCGGGCCACTCGCCTGCAAAGTGCAGCGTCCCCTGGTACAAGGCAGGGGCGAGGGTGGCAGGGCAGGTGCGACTTGGTGTAAGCCTGTCAAAGTTTACTGCGAGCCGGCCACACCAAGCATGCAGCTGCCGCTGGCACCAGTTCCCACCTGCAGCGACTTCATGTCGTTTGCCAGCTCCCTGCGGGCACATTGGGCCAGGAGGCAAGGGGGTGCACACATGAGCGGCAGGACATTGGGCATGGCTCCTTTCTACTGGCCCAAATGCCGGCGGCAGCCATCTGTGCGCAGACCAAGCTGGCTTGCATGCACAGCAGCATCGCCAGTCACAAACACATTTGCCTGCGCCAGGCCACAGCTCACATGACATCGATTTCGCCGCTGGCTGCCCACACGCCGTGGCGGCCGCAGCCGGAGCAGCCCATGTTGGCTCCATCCGCAGGCAGCAGCCAGAAGGCGGGCCAGAGGCCCATGCCACGGGGCACCTTGATGCGCGCCTCGATGCGGACCTGCCAGTGAGGACAGGCAACCACATAGCCCGTCGCAAGGAGTTCAGGGCCCCAAGGCGGTGGGGCTGGGATGGATGCCCATCTACAGCAGCGTGCTGGCACCAATGCAGGCGCACAACAGCAGCTGTGGAGCTGTGACAACATGCAGGGCACACAGCATGTGTGGCAGCGCAGCGCTCACCGTCCTGTATGTCTGGCTGGGGCCCACGCTAAACTTGCCGTAAGTCCTGACGCGGGCCGAGGTGAAGGGCTTGCGGGCCGACGCATCGAACAGCGCCTGCCCGGGAAATAGCAGCGAGTGTGGCTGTTGCACTGTGTCGGGAAAGCTGACCAGGCGGCAGCAGCTTTTGCCTCGTTGACCAGGGCTTGCCACAGCACAAGTTGACCAGCTACCCACAATCTTTTTCAAGGTGCTGCAACAGCGCCAGCTGTGGCAGCACCTGCAGCACCAGCTTGCCGTTCTCCACCCGCAGGTTCTTGGGGACATCGGTGTACCACTGCCTGCGGAGCAGCAAACGTGGTGCAGTGGCTGGAGACCGGTTCACACTCAAGCAGTCAGCTGCCTGCATTGCCAATGAATTTGCTTTCCAGCCACCGAATGCGCCACAGCTCGCACACGGCTTACTTCTCGTTGTTTCCCCATCCAGGTATGTCGAATTGGCTGTGCCAAGGAGGGAGGAATTGGGGAGGTCGCTCAGTTGGAGCATGCCACACAATACGGATGCACCCGGCAGTTCACGTCCCTCGAATCTCACCAGCCGTTGCCAATCTGCGGCTCCCACTTGGCACGGTTCAGCTCCTTGCCCGTGAACTCGTCATTCCACAGCAGCTTCCAGGCACTGCGGCAAGGATGGACTCGCGGGCGGGTCTGTCGGTGGTGATGTAGCCCGCCGGCGGCAGCGCCTCAAACAAACGCTTCCTTCGCAGTGATGATTGGATGAGTAAGCTATGCACTCTTTGTTCGGCAGACACTCAGGCTACACTGCACGTGGCCCAGCAGCGGCAGCACCGGCGACCAGCGGCAGCGGCAGCGAACCAGCCGGCGCTCGCTCTTCAGCCCACCTGGCCTTCTGTGCGCTGCATACAGCCGCTAGCGCACACAGGCAGAGGGCCGCCAGCGCGAGCAGGCGTGCCATAGGGGTGGGCCGCCCAACAGCCTCCACCCCGAGTGCAGCGCGAGGCGCGACCACGCGCTCTCAGGGGCTGCTGCAGCAGCTGATGCTAATTGTGCCACCGGAAAGCCGGCGGAGAGGGGCGGCCAACACGCGTGACCCGGCAGCTGAGCGAGTGGGAGTTCCCTCGCGCCGGTTTGGCCGCAGAAACAGCTTTGCTGATGTGCGAGAGGGGAGAATTGCACGCGGATCTATGGGGGCGCGCCAACCCGTCTCGCCCCAGTGGGCATCTGCGCAGCGGCAGCGCGGGCGGCAGCTGCGCGAATGGCTCCTGGGCCATCCACACGAGGTTCTGGGCCAGTTGCATGCCATGGCTGGCGTGAAGGACCTTGGTTCCCAGGCACTGCAAAGATTTACACCGGATGTTGAGCCAATGGGCATTCATTCAGGAGCACGGCACGTTCAGAGGCATGTACTTGCGAGTCGGCAGGCATCGTGGCAGTTCATGCGCTGAGGAGGGAAAGGGAGCAATGCAGCATTGAAAAAGGGACGGCGGCAGCCGGGTCGGCGGTGCCGCAAAACTGTCGGGGCGTGTGGCGGGCTTAGGAGTCAATGCAGGGCCGCCCGCGCCCCAAGGTTGCTGAAAACCGGGCATGCAAGCAAGGCACCCAAAAGAAGAGATCGCTAGTCAGGAGGGGCAAGAGGTCAGCACTGATGTTCAAGCAACGTAGAGGAAGAGAATGCAGGGAGGAGTGCAGGAGATCAGGGGCAACAAGCGAACGAAACTGGCGCTGTGCAATGAAAGGGAGGGCGGGCGAAGTAGGGACAGGGGCGGCCCCGCCCATGAGTAAAGAGCTAAGCAACCCGAGCATAAACACAAGAAAGCGCTACATGCGTAACGCAGGCTCAGCCTGTCAGGTGTCCTGGGTGGTGGTGGGTGGTGGGTGGTGGGTG
>VIYQ01003665.1:0-14820 GCA_009928355.1 Chlorella sp. CH2018 | reverse complement strand
GCAGCGGAGCGGCAGTAATTGGCTGAGAAGTTGGGTCAGCAATGGAGCTACAGTAATTGGCTGAGAAGTTGGGTCAGCAGCGGAGCGGCAGTATTTGGCTGAGGAGTTGGGTCAGCAATGGAGTGGCGGTGGTTGGATGGCATGTTTGTTGTGCCGCACGCCTTGACTTGCCGCATGCCAGCGTTTTCCTCATGCAATGTGCACAAGCCAGATGCCGCACAGCGATCCCCGGCTGTTGCAGCCTGTGGCTCGCCCTGCGATTTCTCAGCTTGACTTGGGAGTTCGAGCAAAAACGAAATACACTAACCCGGTCTCTTACCCCGCGTGCTCACCCCTGCAACGCCACGTGTTCGTTGCTACTGCACTGACTGACCGACTGGGTTACAACGGCTGGTGCGGCTGCCGATGTTGACTGGCACGTCCGGACAGCCATGGTTGGTTAGCGCACCAAGCAGGTTGGCTGACCCGATAGCTCAGTTGGTTAGACCGCCTGCCTAACACGCGGGCGGTCCGCGGTTCGAGCCCGTGTTGGGTCATTGTGCTGAAATTTCCATGACATGTGACTGCTACAGCTGGCAGGGCAGCACGCGTCGGCACATCAGGTCCACTACCACGCCCCGACCAGCTTGGCCCTTGCCCTGCAGGGGGTGGCAAGGGCAAGCGGCAGCGTGGGCAGGGCACCACCAGCACATTACACAGCGCTGGACACCGGGGCCGCTTCAACACACAAACGCAATTCAAAAGAAAGACATAACCAGAGGAGGCTTAAAGAGAAAAGCGAATACTCGACTCACCGTCAGCGCATCCAAGCTGCCAAATACGGTTTCCGGTGCGACGCCCAGACCACCGGTGGGTGCTTCCTCATGCAGCGCCCGCGCCAGCCGCTCCCACCCCGCCGCCTCTGCAAAAGTCAACGGCTGGTGCTGCGTTGAAAGCGTAAGCTCGCAGACACTTCGGCACCCTCTCAATCTCACTCCAAGCTGCCAGCCCAACTACACCAAACGCACCTGTCGCGCGTCGCGGCAGCACGGTCAGCAGCTGCGCGTAGCGCCACGCCAGCAGCGCGCCAAGCGAGGGGTGCACCAGCTTCAGATCCACGTCATCTGCAGCAAATGCAGGGGAGGGAGGCAGTAGAGACTTCATCGGTCTTGCAAGGCTCCTAGTCGGGGGTGCACCCCCCATGCCTGGGTGAGTTGATCAGCCGTTGACCGCTCCGTTAACTGAGGATAGCAATCTTGAATCCACAACACCGCAACTCAGGACGGCGCACCCGCGCAAGCCAGCACCCACCTGCCCCTGCTGGGCTGATGGACAGCATTTTCGCCGCCTCTCGGTACAGCCCTTCCGCCAGCGTCACCCGCCCAGTTCGGCTGCAGGCAGGGAGGGTGGTTGCGGAGGCATGCGCACTGGTGGGTCTGCTGAGCTGGCCAGTGCCTTCATTGGCTCCACTGCTGTCCCAACAAACACGCCAGCTGCGCCATTCCGCGCATTGCTGCCCTTGAGTTGCACCATTCCGTGCATTGCTGCCCTTGAGCAGCAGCCTGCCCGCCACCACCGTTCCACAAGCACTGAATCCTGAACTTGCACCCCAGCCGCACCTGTACATGTGGGCGGTGAGCAGCAGCACAACCGCCACGCGCACGCACGACTCCCCCGCAACCGACTCTGCAGCCGCCAGCGCCTGCAACGTGTCGGATGGGGCAGAAGGGGGCAGGGTGCATGGCGTGAGGGCAGAAGGGAGCTTGCTTGCTGCGATAGCGCATCACACCAGCCGCCTCTCTTCCCTCCCGTGCCACACGCTTTCAGCAAATACGTTGGGTGCTGCCTCAGTCAATGGCTCTCTTCAGCACGGCATTGCTGCCAACTACCTCCCAGCCTCAGTTACCCACATTGGACAGCGGCGTCTCGGCATCCTCCCATGCATTGCCCGCCATGCTGGCCTGCGCCTCAGCCAGCCATGCATCTGCCAGCGCCTCTCCAGCAAACACAGGGGACAGCAGCGGGCCTGCGCGAAGGGAGTGAGGCAGCAGAACAGCAGCCGGGCAGTCAGTTGCCGCAGGGGGCATGCAAACGAGGGCAGCGTTGGAGGGCACATGGCATTCGCAGCGCTTGCGCCCTGGTAAAGGGACTGCACAGCGCAGCACAACACAGCACCGAAGAGCCCCAATGGCTCATCATATGGTTGGGCGCAGAGCTAGCACAGCACAGCGCAGCACAGCACAACACAGCGCAGCACAGCACAGCGCAGCGCAGCGCAGCGCCCTCACTCGTGCTGTTCTTGGAGTCTGCAAGGGCCGTCTCCGCCGCCGCTGCTGCCCGCTTGCCCAGCTGCTGCGCGTCGCCCGACAGGCCTTCCGACAGCCGAAACTCTGCTGCCTGTGTAGGGAAAAAGAAGAGGCTAACTAACAGGTCTCAGATCTCGCAAAGCGCAGACAGCACACGACGCATGACAGCACGAAGTTGCTGCCTGCATTTGACGAGGGGGCAGCAGGCGGGTGGGAACGCACAGTAGTTTTCAAACGCGTGCAGTTGCGTGCACCCTGATCATCCGCCCGGAGTCTAAGCCCTGCCGCCCTCCCACCTTACTGCAACATGTGCGCACGCACCACCCTACCTGCTTCAGCGCATCTGCCACCAGGTGGTCTCGCTCCTCGGGAGGCCCGTTGCGCAGGTCTTGGTGCCCCACCAGCTCCAGCACTGCGTTCAAAATCAAGGACCGCGACGACGAGTGGGGACGCAGACATGGGCTCATGCGCAACAGAGAAGGCACGCAGGCCAGGCGCGTGGGCAGGTCTTGACAGCCTACCTGCCAAGCGGCATGCACGTATGGGTTGGTGCCCAGCAGCAGCAGCAGCCCATGCCCGGCCAGAGCGGCTGCAAACCATCCCAGACACGGCCTGCTCCCACCTGCAGCCACGTTCTCGCCCGCCGACACAAACTCGCCAGCCGCGTGCTGCACCAGCCCCGCCAGGCTGCTGCCCAGCACCAGCCCCTGCGGCGAGGCCACGCAGGGGCATGTGTCAAAAGGTGAGACGCAAAGGGCTACACAAGCGCTTGCTCGGCAAGCGCCTGCCAACACACGGTTAGCCCCATGCAGGTACCCTGCTGGGCAGCAGGCCCAGTGACCAATGCACAACCAACGGCAACCAACGGCAGCCACATTGGCACGGTGACGACAGCACACTGCGAATCCTTCCTCAGTACCAGCCCAGCCCACCTGCCAGCGCCGGTCCTCAGAGCCCGGCGCATTGAAGGAGCGGCGAGCCGTCTCCATGCACTGCCGAGTGCAAACAACAGGCACAATTGATTCCGCGATACAGATCAGGCGATGCATACGTGCACACTAAGAGGGCCGGGCTGCCAGTGGCAGTTCACAGCAGGCCGGCAAGATGGCTGCATCCACAGCACAGCAGGCACAGTGGTTGCACAGCACAGCAGGCACAGCGCTCACCACTTGCGCCGCCTTGAAAGCATCCGCGTCTCGGCCCTGCGCCAATGCTGCTCGAGCCGCGATGCACGCTGCCGCCAGCTCAACCTGCGCGGTTTGGTTTGCAGGTAGTTAGAGGCAACCGGAAAGTCTGCTTGCGAAACACGCCATGTGCATGATGTGGCCAGCAGCACGATGGGTTCAACTCAATTCAACCAACGGCACAGGTTGGGGGGAAGCGACTGGAGGAGCAGCAGCACTCTTGGCGCCAGCCGCACAGCGCTGAAGCACAAATCTTTTTAGTCAAAACACTCTTTCAATTTTTTCCTATTTGCACAGCACCCACCTCTGACACCAGCAGCGCGCCCTCGGGTGTGCCTGGGTCCGACTCGGATGCTGCGGTGGCTGCCTTGCGGGACAGATCCAGTACCTCGGGCTGCGGGGGCAGAATGAATCCAGGGCGCTTGTTTAGCCAGCAGTGAGCACATCCTGGCAGGAGACAATGCTGCAGGCAAGCCTCTGCGGACAAAACAGGGCAACACAGGACAGCGTGCCTCTCCCGGGCAGAAGCCCAGGGCGCAGCACTCATCCAGTGGTCGTGTGTCAAACATGCAGGCAGGCATGACAGTGTACGGGCTACGCTGAGCCCTGGGACGGACAGCGCCAGCAGCGCAGCACTCACCCAGCGGTTGCGGTCTGCCTCCACTTCGGCTTGCGCCAGGTACAGCCTGCAGGGGCCGACAGCAGCAGCATGGTAAGCATGCTTGTTTTGAAGGGCGGTGCGTTCCAAAAAAAACACAGCCACAGTGGTGTGGTTCTGCTGCAACTTCTTGTCACAGCCCAGCGCAGCAGCAGCAGTTTGCTAGCCAGGCATGCAGGGGTGGCGGCCCTGACCTGGACCTGAAGAGCAGCAGGGCTCACCTGCCCGCCCCCGCTCCCACTTGCATGTACTGCAGCCCGCTCTTCAGCACATCGATCGCCTGCTCGTGGTTGCTCTGTTGGGCGGGGTGGGGTGATAGCGGGAGCAAGGGTGGGCGGAGCGGCGGCCACTGACCGCACGGCTTGAGTGCGCGTGCGTGCATGCCGCCTGTGGATACACAGCGGGCAGCTTCCCCACTGGCCAGCCAGCAAACGTGTTGTAGCACGCTTCCAGCCACACCTTGAAGTTTCTGCGGGCGTATTCAATCATTTCGTCAACCACGTCGCCCTGCGCCGCTGCCGAGGAGAAGCAGCGCAGGTGACGGGCCAGCGCCACCAGCGCCTGCGGCCCCCGCTGCACCACCGCCGCCATCCGTGTCTGCTGCTGCTGCTGCTTTTGCTGGTGGCGCACGGCAGTTCTAGGTTGTCCGACGCCTGAAGAGCGCAGCGGATGCCCTGCGGCAGCGTTGGCAGGCAGGAGCGTCGGCGAGCGTCGGCGAGCGTCGGCGGCAGGCGGCGGCAGGCGGCGGCGGGCCACAGGCAGCAAACCCAGGGCGGCGACGGGCTGGCGCTGTCACGACACCCGCACACCTTGCCAGGGACCTGCGACGTGCGCTGCAGCGCCGGTGTGGCGGCCACCGAGGAGGGCTGCAAGCCGGGCGAGCAGGCTGGACCGCTCGACACCCCAGGGCTGCAATGCAATCGTCTACCCTGCTGCTGTGCGGCCCCCCGATGTGCCGGCCCATGTCGCCCGTGCCAGCAGGGCTCCCCGCTCCCCCAAATTGGCTGGCTTGGGGCGCTTCCAGGCCATCGGATCTCACCAGCGGCTGTCGCCGCCTTGCGATCTGGGCATGCCGGCTGCTCTGACGGCGCCTGCCGCCCGACTGCTCCCAAGGCCGCGCATAGGCGGCCACTGCCGCCTCAGAGACGTGGCCACGATGGCCAGCGGAGGTCTGATAGTCACTGACCGCGACGAGGCGCTCAAGGCGCGTGGCGCTGGGCTGGGGCCGCCCCTGCCTGCCGCGCCGCGGCCGCCGCTCTCCAGCGGCTCGCTTGATGTTATTCACCAACCGCTGTCAGCCTGATGGTCATGCTTTCACGTCCGCACACAACTGCTGCATGCCATCGGCGCCCCTGCTGCTCACTTGCTCCCTGCCGCCGCACTGCTGCAGATTGCCATCAGCGCCAAGACGGTTGCCGTGCTGGGCATCAAAACCGAGAACCAGGCAGGGCAGCCCGCCTACTATGTGCCGGAATACCTGCAGGGCGTGGGCTGCAAGATCATCCCCGTGCCAGGTGTGCTGTTGCACAGTTGCGCGCCGCTGTCCGCGGGCCCCACGCACACCCATTTTGTGCTCCCTGCCGGAATCAGCAATCGTCGTGAGGTGCCGCCCCTACTGCGTCCCGAGCTGCTGTGCAGCCCCAGCTTGCGTTCTGCCCTGCCCACCCCTGCTGCAGTGTACTACCCGGAAGTGCAGCAGATTCTGGGGGAGCCAGTGGTGCGGGACCTGAAGCAGGCAAGACAAGGCTGCCGCTGGTTTGAGTTGAGAGTTGTGCAGCTGCAACAGCGGCTGGTTGTGTGAGCTGCTGGGCAGCGCAGTGCACAGCTCGGGTGTGGAACCCACCCATCTGCTTGCCGATCATGAGGCAGCGGCGCGCAACCAGAGGCTGGGCCAGCCAAGGCAGCCAGGCGCAAGCCTGCCGTGAAGCGGCTGGGCATCCTGCCATGCATAGGCCAGATGCAAGCCTGTTGTGAATTCACAAGTTCGAACTTGTGCAACTTCAGCTCGGCATCCCGCCATGCGTGGCAACGAGAGCTGCTGAGCTGGCTGTTGCCTGCCATGTGCCACAGATCAAGCAGCATGTGGACATCCTAGATGTGTTCCGCCGCCCGCAAGACCTGGCGGGGCACCTGGAGGACATTCTGGCCATGGACCCGCGTCCCGCCTGCGTGTGGCTGCAGAGCGGCATCAGGTGGGCCATGCACCTGTTTGTGTGCTGTCAAGCTGGCTTTCGGACTCTGGTTATGGCCTGGATCTCCGCCCCAACCGCGTGTGGCTGCAGAGCAGCATCAGGTACGCAGTTGTACGGCTGGACGCCGGGCACGTGCAGCCAGTGGGTGGGCCTGCAGCCCGCCTCGTTGGCAGGCTGTGCATGCTGCATCCGTTGCCTCGTCAATTGAGCTGAGCTGTCTTCCACAGCTGAAAGCGCTGTTTGCACTGCGCGCTTGCTGCCCCACAGTGACCCAGCCTTCGAGCAGAAGCTGGCAGATGCAGGCATCAAGGTGGGGCGAGAAGTGCGGCATTGAGTCTTGCCTGCCGCTGCTGAGCTGCTGCCGGGGCGCTCCAGCCTGCCGCCGTGCTTGCTGCCGGGCATTGCTGTGCCGTTGTCGCCGGCAGTTGGCCCTGCTTGCAAGCAACTTGGATGGCAATCCTGCTGACCTAAACACAGGTCGATCTATACGAGCAAGGATGTCACCCTTTGCATGAGTCAGCTTGCCCTGCCCCTCGCCCCACTGCCCCAGGTCGTGCCCAGCCGCTGCCTGAAAGTGGACCGAGCGGCAGCAGGCGGTCGCAGCGCGCTGTGATGCCGAGACATGTGCAGCAGTTAGAACACGGGTTCAATGCATGCTCCAGCCTAGCTTCTGCTGTGTAGTCATGTGCGTCACTCAACTCTGCAATGCATGCCTGCAACCAACCCAACGCCATGCCACTCAAAAGGCATTCCTGCCACTCAATCCTTTGCTGCACGGCCTTCAACCGGCCAGGCACATCGCCTGGACCGATGCTTATCAGGGTCAAATGTTACAAGGCAGGGTGCTGTGCGGTGCAATGGAAGCTGCAGTGTGCCAGCGGGGCCAGACAGCCAGCGGCCCGCAAAGCTGCAGCTGGCAGCAGCGGCCGCAGACAGCCTGCTTGCGCCAGCCTGGCAGCTGCCTTCTCAGCCACCTTTGCTGTGTGAATTCAGCTGCGCCCGCCTCTAAGAGGGGATGTACTCAAAGGGCTCTGGCGGCGGCGGCTCATCGCCGGAAGGCGCCGCGTCGGGCGCAGCGGGCACAGCAGGCTCTGCGGGTGCAGCAGGCGCGGCGGCCGCAGCAGGCTTGTCCTCCTGGAACAGATACTCCACAGGCCCTGCCTCCGGCTGCGTGTCGCGCAGCAGCACAAAGCCTGCAAGGGAGTGCAGACGGGAGGGATGATGAACAACGCCTGCGTGTCAGGCGGACCGGGCGCCGTCAGGTGGTGATAAGAGTGCCCGCTGCGGGGGCATCCCAGCCTGCACTGGCATGCCTAGCAGGCAATACCTTCCCTTGGGATGGGTGCAACCCTCGGCGGTACAACATGGGGCGCGAGCACGTGGGTACGAAGCCCGTGGCACTGCAACCTACCCAGCCAAACGGCCCAACGCAGCCAGCACTCCCCAGGCTCGACAGAAAGCAGGAGCTCACCGCTGGGGGCGGGGCGGATCGGCGCAAAGCGCTGGCCCTCGGGGAAGGTGATGTACTTGCGCTGGCCGGGTGCCACGCGGGCAGGGTTGTCCACTGCATGGTTGACGGTTGGCGGCAGAGCACAGAGCATGTCAGGAGCTTAGGGTGCAGTCCAGATGGGCAAGCTGTGCTTGCTGGCTGGGTACATGCGCAGGGCTGTCACTACCCGGGAGATTGGGCAGGCGGCGCCGCAAGCACGTGTTGCGCATGTCCCACCGGTGAAGCTGGTGGGCTCCAGCTGCGCAGCCGTCTTGCCCTCGCCACCCTCTGCTCCCACTCCCACACACCCGCTTCCCAACTGTGCCCTGCTAGTGTTGGGCATGCACCCACCGGTGAAGCTGGTGGGCTCCGGCTCCTTCTTAGCCTCGCCACCCTCCGCCTTGTCGTCGCCGCCCTCTCCAGCCGCGGCAGCGCCCTCTGCCGCCGCCTCGCCCGCCGGCTTGTCAGTGTCCATGGCCTCTGCTGCTGCCTCGGGCTCCTTGCCAGCCTCCTTTGCCTTCTTCGCGGCGCGAGCCTTGGCACGGGCCGTAGTGGACAGCACCGCGGTGGGCAGCTGCGGGGATGGGAGCAGCAGAAAGAGCGGGAGAGGTGTGGATGGGTTGCAAGCGTAGCATGGCTGGGCTGCCGTGGGCAGCAACGTGGTTGGCAGCTGTGCGTGAAAGGGGGCGGACGGGCGGCAGAGGCACGGGCGGGGTGTGATGCAGCAGAGCAGGTGGATACATGCACACACTTGCTCTCAATTGAGTAGAAAGGTCGAGGGAGAAAGCAGCCCCCCGCCTTGGCCTTGGCCTTCTTGGTCAGATAGGTCAAGGAAGAACATCTCCACAGCTAAACAGGCCAAGGGTAAAGCATCAGCAAATCACCTTGGCCTTGTCCTTCTTGTCGTCCACCTTGACGGGCGGCGGGTAGGCAAACTGTGACGGCCGGCAGTTGCTGACCACCTGTGGCCCAGGGGGTGGGCAGGTAAGACACACTCAATTGGGCTGAGAGGGAAGGCACGGGTGATGGGCTGGTGGCCGGGTGGCAGCAGCAGGGGAGCAGCGAGGGGACAACACCTGGCGCTCCCAGGCAGGCAGGCATACGCCCGAACGCCACTGAGAACATGCAAGCCAGCCCAGCATGCCTGGAAGCCCTTTGGGGCGCACAGCGAGGCGGCCACACCGATAGCTTGCTAGCTGTAGCACATCCCTCATACGAGATCCAAAGGTAACTGATGCACATGCAAATAGGCAAAATGGACAGATGCACATGCAAAAGTGTGTAAACCGGCAGGCTGCACTTGCCTGGAAGTCCTTGGGGGCGCGCAGCGAGGCGTCCACACCAATCAGTGCCGTGGGCTGCACCGCCAGCGACACGCAGTAGGAGAGCGGGTACCAGTACCTGCACAGAGAGCAGAGCAGCTTGTGTAAAAATCATGCCTGCCTGCAAGCAGACCCAGTGCCTGTACCAAGGAGTGAGCCAAGCTTGTGTTGCCCCGCAGCAAGCAGATGCACGCCATTTGACAGCTTGCGTGCAGCTGGGCAGCAGGGAACTGCATGCAAGGCAGGCGTCACTGCATGGGCGCAGCAAGAGACCACATCACACTGCAGCACAGCAACAGCACAGCACAGCCGCCGCTCAGCGGCGCACCAGTACTGCGTGAACAGCGCCAGGCCTAGCACCGCGGTGCGCCTGCACAGGGAGCGGAGCAGGGGCAGTCATGCAATGCAGTGAGTGTGCATCACGCAGGAGCTTTGCTCCCCATGCATGCTTGCAAGCACCCCCGCCCGGCAGGCATGCACGGCTTTCAGCGGCGCCCGGTTCACAACCGCCTGGCTGCACAGGCCTGCCGTGCCGGCTGCCGCCCGCCTGCCTGAGCGCGGTTGCCCAGCGCCTGCCCGCAGCACTGCAAGTACTCCATCATTGCCTGCCCACCTGAAGTGGCCTGCCCGCGAGCGCAGGCCCACGGTGGCGTTGCGGCCGCCGGCGTCCAGGATGCCTGCCGCCATGATGGCGCCCATGCGAGTCATGACCTGCGCAGTTGTTTGAGCAGGAAGAAGTGCACAGTTGCAGGGATAAACAAGTTAAGGTGGGCAGGATGCCTGCTGCCATGATGGCGCCCATGCAGGTCGTGACCGGCACATTTGTTTGAGCAGGAAGAAGGCTGGTGTGCGCCTGCAGCGGGCTGGCTGCACCGACTCCCTCCCACACCCACTTCAAAGCTGCAAAGTGCACATGCACATCCGCCGCAGCGACAGCAGCAGCAGCACAACGATGACAACAAATGCTTGAGCACCCACCTCTGAAGCCTTGTTGCCGTACAGGCGGTTGATGTGCTCCCGCAGCGGCTTGGCGCGCGACTCGGGCTGCTCTGCCAGCACCAGCGCCAGGGCGATCAGCGCGCCCTGCTGCACAAAGTCCACAGAATCCCTGCAAGTGCAGGGGCGGAGGCAACAACAATGGTGCGTGAGTGCAGTCTGCATCAGGGCACGGGCCATGAGCGGCCTGCTGCACAAAGTCAACAGAACCCTTGTGGGGCGGGAAGAACGGGGTAAGGACGGAGAGGGTGAGAGGCAGTGTGGAGGGAAGGAGCGAGAGGGTGAGAGGCAGGCAGCAGTGATGACCGGCCGGCCACCAACCCACACAAACCGAGGCACTGCCAACAAAGACGCTTCAGTAGACCGCTCACTTGACCAGCGGCTCCAGCAGCGCCACCGCCTCGCGCATGCCGGTGCCCGCGCAGGCCAGGCCCACCGCCATGGCAGCGCCGTACCTACAGGGGAGCGTGGCGACACCAAGTGGAACTGTGAGCGTGTTGTTGTTAGGGGCCTGCACATGCCGTGCTGGCCAGATGTCCAGACTGATAGAATGTGCTTTGGCGTGCTACGTGCTACAGACACATGCAGGTTGCACGGCTCAACCAGCAGGCTAGGCTTGGAGAGGCACTGCTGTGCGCTGATGCACCACGCCACGCATGATGGCCCCCACGCACCTAACATGCGGGTTGTACGACTCGGCCAGCAGGCTGACGATGCGGGGGCACTGCTCCGGCGTGGAGGCCAGCACAAAGCCCAGGTTGAGCACCGCCGCCCGCCGAACGTCGTTGGACACGTCTGTTTGGGGAGGGTGCAGCGCGGGAGCAGGGGGAGGTGAGCCAGGGGAAAACAGGGGAGGAGAGGCAGGGAAAAGCGGGGGAGGTGCGTTAGGACGAGCGAGGCCAGGGGCCAGGTTCCCAGCGCACCGCGCACCGTTGACTGCACCCTCTTCTCCACACCCAGCTGGCAGCAGGCAGCAGGTTGCGTCGAGCCCCGTGCTCACCAGCCAGGGCATGCACACACACAAACACCCACCCACACACCTGACACTGCAAAGTGCAGCAGCTTCTGGATGGCGGCGTTGTTGGAGGTGCCGCAGTAGGCCAGGCCCAGCACAAACATGCCGCCATACCGCAGGATGGGGTCCTGCATCGGAAAGCATTGCAGGATGGGAGCAGTCAGGGGGACGCTGCCTAGGAATGCAGCGGTTGCAGCTGGCTGCGACCCGTCCTCGGGTTCTCTGCCATGCACCAGCAGCGGCGGCAGCAGCAGCAGCGCCCTGGAAGCAACGCCAGCAGCAGCAGCAACAGCAGCAGCAGCAGCAGCAGTGGCAGCAAGAGCAGGAGCAGGGGCGCACCAGCTCGCGCGTCATCTGCTCCACCATGCCCTCCGCCGCCTCCTCCCGCCCGTACTGCACAAGCGCCAGGCCCACCGCCACGCCACGGATGATCTTCTCGTGCTGCGGGAAAGCAAGAATGGCAATGAAAGCAGGGATGATCTTCTCGTGCTGCAGGAGAGCAAGAGCAAGAGCGCCAGCAGGCGGGGGGACTAGCAGGGCCTCTGCAGCACAGTGCAAGGACAACCGCCACACCGCAGCTGCAAGGGGCCGCAAATGGTTGTGCCGTGCCGCAGAATGGGCAGAAATACAAGGGAAAGCAGGCGGAACTGCGCAGCACGGCGGCGCTGAGCGTGCATGTCAGCCTGACCACCGCTGTGCTGCCTGTAGGAGCCACCAGAGCTCAGCCAAAGCAGCACCAAACAGCAGGCTGCAGCACATGCCAGCCCAGGCAGCAGCGCATGCCCACTGCACCTGCGTCTCGTGGGCATATGCCAGCAGCTCTGCCGCCTTGTCGGTGCCACTGCCCGCGTACAGCAGGCCCAGCGCCAGGCCGGCCGCCTCGCCCGCCACTGCGCATTCGGGTGAGTGGGTGGGTGGATGAGAGGGTGGGTGGTGGGTGGGTGTATCAGTATAGATGCAGGCAGAGCAAGCTCAACAGCCAGCCAAAGCGAATTGATAGGCCCGCCATGCCCACTCGCGCCATGCAACTGCAACACACCCGCGCTGTCCATGTACAGCAATTCTCACACAAAGGCGTCTGCCTTGCTCAGCAATTGCAACAGCCACCCACCCGCGTTGTCCATGTACAGCACGTTCTTCACATCCTCAAACGCCTCCTCATCGCAGGTGCCCAGCGCCGCAATGCCCAGGCCCAGGCACGCGCCGTGCTGGATGACCTGCAGATGCTCAAAAACAAGGGCAGATCGATCCAATTGGCGCTGGCCAAGGCCTGGCATGCATGGCGTGAGAGCACTGGCTGCATCGCACCAGCCCCCGTAAGCAAGCACTGACCGCCCATGCAGCGTCAAAACAAAGGGCACACCCCCATCTCGTGCTGTGTGGCGCTCAGCGAGTTACGCACGAGCCACCACACATCCTTGGCAGCACCGTCACAACAACCACAGCCCATCAAGAGACCCTTCATCTGCTGACCAAGCTTCAGCAGTGCACGCACCTCGTGCTGCGTGGCACGCAGGGAGTCGAGCAGGAACTGGCGCACATCGTGGCCGTGGTTGGTGTGGATGAGACCAAGCGCGTACAGCGCGCCGCCCTCTGCACCCAGTGGAGCGGCGGAGGCAGGCCAGAGCAGTGAGGGGCAGAGAGGCGACAGAGGAGCGTTCCAAGAGGCGTGCCAGAGGAGCGTTCCAAGAGGCGTGCCAGAGGAGCGGTCCAACCGCCGCTGCCACATCCCATCATCGTGGCGCAATAACAGGCGCCCAGGCTGCCATTACCACTGCAAGCCACGCACCTGAGTAAGCAGAGGGCGTGGAACCGCCGGGGGCGGAGGGCAGGTAGGGCGCCATGATGGTGCGGCTCTTGCCCACGTTGCCGCGGTGGATCACGCCCAGGCCTGCATATGGGGGAATTGGCCAGTGCAGCCGCAATGGTTAGCGGGCGGCGGTGGGTAGGCATGCGACGTGTGCGGAGAGCATGGGCACGTGGTGTGAACGGAGGGCACACGCTGCCTCAGCCAGTCACGCCCAGGCCTGCTGAGTGAGGCAAGGCAAACCCTGCCGGGCAGGCAAGCTGCAAAGGTGCAGTGCTGCGCAGCGACTCCGTGCATGCCGCACAACACACCCCTTTCCCCTGCCAGCCAGCCACCCGCAGTGGTGCTGAACTTGGGCCAGTTGGCGGCCTTCTTCAGCCGCCAAACCAGGAACACACCACCAAAACCCAAACCAACATGAGCACACCCATTCAGCAAGTGCTGACCCGCGGTGGCGCTGAACTTGGCCCAGTTGGTGGCCTTCTTCAGCCACTCCAGGTTTTCGCGCAGGAACGTGTCCACAGTGGTACCGCAGTGCATGAGCGAGTTGGCAAACACGGTGGCAGAGTGGCACACGCTGCGGGCATGGAGGGTGGGCAGGGCAGCCAGGGTTTGGAGCTGCAGCTGAGCAAGCGCCCCTGGCTGTTGTGCTATTGTGATGGATCGCAAGGTTGTGCTGCACACAAAGGCTGCCGACAAGGCCGCACAGCTGTCGACACAACGCAGCGCCCACCCGCCCTGCCGCGCCACATAGCCCAGATGTTGTTCGGCAGCCCAGCAGACCAAACAGCCACACCACAGCTACAGCGCCACACCTGTTGCGCGGCTCCACCGTGGCCCGAATGTTTCTCAGGATCTGCTGCCCACGCCCCACCAGCCCGGCTGCAGCGCTGAGCAGGCAGAGGTCCCTACCTGTTGCGCGGCTCCACTGTGGCCCGGATGTTCTTCAGGATCTGCAGGTCGGCGGCGTTGTGGCGCGCCAGGAACTGGCGCTCCAGCTCGATGGGCACGTCGCCGTTGAGGATGGTCTGCAGGCGGAGGGGCAGAGCGGACAGGGCAGGTGGTGTTGATGATGCTGAGACAAAGGAGGGAACGCTGTTCAGGATGGTCTGCAGGCGTGGGGGCAGCAACACACAGATGATGCGGGTGAGATGGCCAGGCAGCCAGGAGCTCGCACTGGGAACGATGCCAGCCCTGCTGAATGGATCAACCCTGCTCTGCTGCAATGATTGCCACCTCACCTTGAACAGTGCCAGCCGCTTGGCAAAGGGAGTCGCCTCTGCCTCCGCCTCTGCCGCCGCCTGCCCTGCCGCCGCCTGCCCAGCTGCCTGGTCAGTCTCCATTTGGTCCCCGCCCTCTGCAGGTGCAGCTGCCGCGCCGCCGTCGCCACCGGCTGCTGCTGCGGGGGCCTCGGCCTTGGGGGCAGCCGGCGCCAGCTGCTCCAGCTTGGCATTCACCTGCAGATTCAGAGCAGGCAAGCCAGCAAGCCAGGGTCGATTGCATGCAGGAGCTGCCGCAAGGGGCGGTGTGCTGTACAGTGGCGCCGCCTGGTCCAGCTCAGCGTTCGCCGTTGCAGGTCAGCGCGAAGCAAGGGTACTGTACTCTGCACAGGCTGGTGGATGCCACAGAGCCATGCAGATCCAGAGCCATGCAGATCCCGCCAGCCCACACGCTAGCAGCCAACTACTTGATAAAGCGGCAGCCACAGGCAAGCTGTGGCCTGCACAAAGGCTATCATGCGCGCACACCATCAGCGTACGCACCTTGAGCATGAAGGCCGACAGCTCAGCATCCACCAGGTCGAACGCAATCTGGTAGGCCAGCAGCGACTCGTCGTCCGAGCCGCTGCGAGGAAAGGGGGGAGGGGTGGGT
>VIYQ01003652.1:0-50825 GCA_009928355.1 Chlorella sp. CH2018 | reverse complement strand
GTGGCTGGCCGGGGTGGTGGGGAGCAGGTGGGCACAGCGCTGCAGTGTTCGAATGCGCTCTGCACAGCTTTGCCAAGGCCCGCACTCGCCAGCAGCCAAAGAATCACCTGATCGGCACGATGAAGGACGAATACGTCAGATCCGACAGCAGCACCAGTGTGCTCCACAAGGTAAAGCGGTAGCTATCGGGCCGGATCTGCAAGATGTGGATATGGCACGGACTCCAGCTGCCTTGAGCCAATGATGATTCCAGCTGCTGTAAGCCAATGATGACCTCTCTGGACGGCCACGCAAAGGCCGCCGAACCAGGCAGCGCCAAGCCCCCTGCAACTCACCATGGGCAGCCGCAGGCAGGACAGCGGGCGCGGCCCGCTGTGCACGCGCCGCCGTGCCGCAGGCGACTCCAGCTTGTTGGGCGGCAGGTGGCTGTGCAGCAGGCGCGCCTCGCTGGCGGCGCTGGGCCCCACTGCACGGGCAGTGGAGAGGGAGATTAAAGCAGAGGTGAGCAGGCGGCGGTCCGTGCTAGACCCCACTGAGGCAGCAGCGGCAAGCAGCAGCGGCAGCAGCATGCGCAGCATGGCTGCCCCACCCACCGTTGAGGATGGCGGTGTGCGCCAGCAGCTCCTCAAACTGCTCTTTCGTGAAGCTCGAGGAGCGGGTGACGAAGCGGCGCTGTGGGCCAGAGCGGACCAGACCAGAAAATGGCAGTCAGCAGAAAGCACGCAGAGGCAACAGTGCAAGCACATGGGCTGGAAGAACATTCTGAATGCAGCTGGCGGCGGCAGGCTGGAGGCTGATGCATGCTGAACTAAATGGTCGAAGGTGCACGGCGAGGGCGCACTACCAACCCAGCAACAGGGCTGGCACCCACCAGCGGCTGGCTGTCTGCAGAACAGGTGGGAGGCAACGGGCAGCCAGTTCGGTACAGTAACCACCCTCCCACTCATGCTGCAGCTGCACCCGCCCATCTTGCTGCTACACGGGCTATTCCACTGCCCACACTTCACCCACCCACCCATGAGCTGCGCGGTCTGCAGCACATCGTCTGCGTCAGCGCTGGTGCCCTCGCTGGTTGTCTCAGCGCCGCTGGCCTGCCGCCGCAGCATGGTCTGTGCCGTGGGGCGGGCCATGCGCGGCGGGCCGTCCCCCGGCGAGCCACCTGTAGAGGGCGCGCCGCCCGGGGGCGTGCCGGTTGCACGCAGCGAGGGCCCCGCCGACAGCGGCGTGCCGTCCAGCATGCGGCGCGTCTCGCGGTCACGGTCAAACAGCCCCGCCTGCGCCTCCTCGTACACATCCTCAACGTGCTGCTGGTCCGCCTCGTCTGCCTCGATCATCGCCGCCTGCTGCTGCAGCTGCACGTGGAACCTGCGAGGCAGCAGGGATGGCGGCGGCAAGCTCGAGTGGCGGCGGTAGCGGCAGCAACAGGCGGTGGGCGGGCGGCGGCTGGGGGTTACCTATATCACTCATCGCCCTCACCGCGACATTTCTGCGCTTGCGGCAGCTAGGTGGGAGGCCGGTGTCGCTCACGCCGCGCTCATACTGGAGCCAAGGCTGCACTGCGCAGCTGTGCCCTCGTTCAGCTGCGCTGGGAGAGCTGAGGATGATCGCGAGCCAACCAGCCGCAGTGCAAGCCCTTCCAGCGCGCCAAAGTGCCGTCTCGCGCCTCGCTTTGGCTACCGAGCCTTTCTATTGACCGCTGGTTTGGAAGAAAAGCCAAGCAAAAGTTCAAAGATTCACGCTGGCGCCCTGGGTGAGCAGCGGCGGCAAGGGCGGGTGCCGCGGCCAGCGCTCCTTGCAGCCATGCGAGCCGCCGTGCAAACCCAGTGCAACCCAGTGCAAGGAGGCAAGCTAGTGTTACAGGCAGTTGCAGGAGCACCGCATGAAATGGAGCAGGGGTGCGTTGTGTAGCAGCGAGGGCACAAGCAGGGGCAGTGATACAAAGCGGGGGCAACAGGGCGGTGTTGCAGTGTGCCAAGGCCTGGGGTGGGGGCGGAGGGGAAGGGGGTCTGACGTGGAATACAGCGCAGACGGGTGCGACAAGGGGAGTGCAAAAACTGCCCACGCATACGGGCAGGGGTGGTGGTACAGGAGGGGGATGCACCGCCCGGTTGCCGAGGCAGGCGCTTGGGTTGGGGGTGTGGGGTGTAGAGCATGCATGGATAGGCGGGGGCCGCCGCCGCTGAGCGGGCAGACAATGTGCGCCGCCGCGGCCGGCACAGCAGACAGAAGGGAATTGGTAGCAGAGGACACGGGAGCAGGGGCTTATGAGATAGGGGGGTGGTGTGGCGCGGCGGTGGTGGTACATTCCTAGAGGGTTTGGGGACTTGCTCGCTCGTTTGGCTCACTCATGCGGCAGATGCGTGGCATCGGCCTCCGAGCGCTGCGGCGGATGCCCGCAGGGCAGGGGCCTCACTGGGTCAGGGCCAGCTCAGCCGCAGAGTCAGCGGGCTCGACGGCTGTGGGTGCCTCGGGGGCGCAGGCGCCGCCGGCGGCCGCAAGGCGCTTGCCATACAGCGCCAGCTGGCGCAGGAAGCCCGAATTGGGCTGGGCGCAGGGGCGGGCGGCGCGGGTGAGCGCCCAGGCCTCCATGAGACCCAGGCCTTGTGCTTGCATGAGGTAGGCAATGACCAGGGCCGCCGACCGGCTCTGCCCGGCGTAGCAGTGCACAAGGACGGCGCCGCCGCAGGCACGCGCGCCAGCGATGAAGGCATTGGCGGCCTCAACGTGCGGCAGCAGGTCTGCAGGGGGGCGGACCAATGGGGCAAGGAGAGCAGCGGTGAGGAGGCAGGTGTTAGCCAGCTGTGCAGATGGCGTGCAGCAGAAGGCCCAGCACGCCGCAGCACCCACCAGCTGGTATCTCGGGCCATCCGGCAAGCCAAGCTGAGCCAGCACAAGCACCCCGTGCAGAGGGCGCCCACCCAGCACCCACCTGCATCCGGATCGTCAAACAGCGGCAGCGCCAGGTACTCAAAGGCGCCCTCCGGGTTGTCTCGGAAGTGGCAAGGCACAGCGGGCGCGGCGTTCACTATATGCGTGATGCCGCGCTTGCGCAGAGCCTTGAGGTTGCGCGCCGCGCCGACGCCGCCGATGAACAGGCCGTCGGCCACGCGGGCAGGCAGCACGTCTTTCTTGGCACGCAGGCGCAGCGCGGCGAGCGCGCGCAGGGCCGCCGCCTCCGCCTCTGCACCCGGCTCAGCCTGCAGGAGGGGGGAGAGCAGGGAAACAGTGAGGAGGAAAGCAGTGCACATTGAAAGCAGTGCGGCCACAAGAAAGCATACAGCACAGCTCCCTGGAACAGCACAGCTCCCTGGAGCCGCAGCGCATCGCTCCCCAACAGCGGCTGCACGCAGGCCGCGCTTGCGCACCTGCAGGCGCTGGTTGGCCTCCATGCGGGTGGTGCCGGCCAGGTCGGTGACTCGGGTGGCCTCCACGTGCCGCAGGCTGCCCCGGTCAAAGGCCTTGACTTCCGCCAGCACCAGGCTCTGCTGCTTGTAGGCGGAGCGAGCGGGCGAGGGCCGGGCCGACACCATGCTGCCGGCTGCTCGCGCTTGGCGGGGTTGGGCTGCTGATGCTGCGACAGGGGGGTGGTGGTGCGCGGATCAGCAGGGCAGCCCAGGGCAGCAGGCCAGGTGCGCCCGGATTTGGCTGCCACGCCGGCGCCGGCGCACGACGGCAACACCGACGCGCCCAAGGGGCGGCAGCTGGTGCAGATTCGCCACCCCAGGCCCGTCAGCCCGCGAGCCGAGCCGGTCGGGGCCATCGGTGCGGCCTCACGACTCAAGCAGCCGCCCCACGTCCGACTCACCGCCGCCTCGCGTGCTTGAACGCCGCTGGAGGTCGGCGAGGCTGCAGGGGCCCGCGAACGGGGCCTTCTGCGGGCGGGGCCGCCTGCTCGGGGAGGTGTTGCGGAGAGCTTGAGGTGGTGGGGCTGGTGTGGGACCCCCAGCGCCCGGCTGCACGCCTCGGGCCGCCAGGGGGTATGTTCGGTGGTGTGGAAAGAAGAAGAAAGCCCGCGGTGGTGAGTTGCGGCCCATGCCGGGAAGGTGCCGGGATGCGGCCTCCGCTGTGGAAAAATGCATCAGACGCAGCTAAATGACACGATCAGCCAGGCTCGTGGGGCCACCGCGGTGGGGCTTTGCCGCCGCCGCTGCCGCCGCAGCCGGCCGCACTGTGCTGCCGTCGCCGTTTGCCGCGCTGCCCCTGCTGCCCCTGCTGCCGCCACTCCGCCCGCTGGCTGGCTCTCCCGCCGTCTCTTGGACGAGTGTGCTGTTGAGGCCTGCTGGCCCCCTGTCGTGTGCCGTTTGCGGGGCCGCTGAATGGCCCTTCTACTGTGGGCCGCTCAGACCTCCCACAATCAGGTTGTTGTCGGCGCTGCTGCTCCGCTGCTGCTGGCGCCTGCCAGCAGCACCTCGGGAGGCAGAAATTCGTCCAACAGGTGCCACGCACCTCCCGTGAACGCAGTGGATGGGCTGAGGTACAGCCGCTGCAGAAACGAAAACGGGACGCAAGCATTTCAGACGCACAGTCAACGTGCAAAGGTGCAAGTGCAGCCCAAGCAAGGCCCCTGCATTGCATTTAGCTGCCTGCTCAGATACCCACCTGCAGATTGGCATTGAGCCCCTCAACGGGGCCCCATTCAACGTGGCTGGACATGACCACACCATTGCAGGCAACGCATGTGCGGCGTGGTTGCATGCTCACGTGCTGAAAGCCACACCGGGCAGGCGAGGTATGGCCCGTGCCTCGACGGGGGCCACCGACCCGCCGGCACGGGGCCGCCGTGGCATTCCTCTTCTTGTGTCATTGCTGTGTTTTGCTGCACATTGCAACGCCAACCGAACAGTGGAGGAGATTATAGCACAGCTTAATGGCGCGGCGCTTCTTGGCATCGTTCCAGCGGGCACCCATGTGTCACTCAGATATGCTATGCTGTCCAGCACAGCCCACTGCATTTCCAGTGTCGACCACGGTGCTCCGTTGCACAGGACAGCACCCTGCCGCTTGCTGCAGCATCCGCCTGCCGCTGCCGCCAGTTGCTGTAGAGGCTGGCGCGCTGTTGCATAATGGCTTTGAATGCCTGGGCCTGACCTGTAGCCGCTGCCAGTCTAAGAATGGCGGCACATGATGGGCCCGGGTGCCGCAAGTGCAGGTGCAGGCACAGACGGCTCGCTTGGAGGCTGCGGCTCGGCTGTGGCTGCAGCTGGCACAGCTGCCATTGCGGCTGCAAGCTACATCTCTAGCCCCTGCAGCTGCTGTTGTAACCCTGCCAGTTGTGCCCCTGCTGCGCAAACATCTGCCCCGGGCTGCTGCATTGCTGGAATGCCACCTGCACCGCAGCCACACTTGCCCTGAGCGTCTCCAGCTCCTGCTGCCGCCCAGCTGTCGCTGCAGCTGCCTCCTCTGAGGCTGCCTCCTGTGCTGCCGCTACAGCACGTGCCGATGGTTGTGGCGATGCTGCTGCCGCCGCACCCACAGCGTGCGCATCGCAGTGCTGCTCCTTCCGCACCGGCAGTGCAGCAGCAAACTTCTCCTCCGCGTATGGCTGCAGCCAAAACTCAGGCTGGAACACTGCAAAGCAAACGGCGATGGCAGCAGCATTGCGGCTGGCGGCGGCGGCAACGGGGGCGGCGGCGGGAGCCCCAACGCGGTGGGCCCCTCAGCCTGGCTGATTGTTTTATTTAGCTGCGTCTGATAAATTTTTTCCACAGCGGGAGGGCCTGCTTGCCCAGGCTTCCTTCCCGGCCCATGCGGCCGCAAATCACGCCACGCGCGGTAAATTCTTCTTCTTCTTCTCACCAGCGGCTGCTGCAGGTTGTGGCATCGAGATCGGAACATCCGCCGCCGGCCCCCTCGCTGCTGCGACCCGCTCGCCCCTGCCGTCACCTCCCTCTGTCCTTCCGCCGCTGCAAGCGCGCACCATGGTGGCGGGCTGCATTGCTCAGCAGGTGAGGCCACCTGGGTGCCACGATGGCTGGGTGGGCTGGCGGGGCCCTGCCGCCGCTCGGCGGCACCGCAGGCGCCGCGCCGAGCTGAGCTCGTCGCACGGCCTCTGCCCACCTCCCCTTCCCACCATCTGCAGGCCTTTGTGGCTGCCAGCAGCACCGGCAGCGTTGCACGGCGGCGGACCCGCGTGGTGTGCGCGGCGGCGCAGCCGGAGGGCACCTCGCGCCGCGCCGCGCTGAAGCAGGCCGCCGGCCTTGCAGCGGCCCTCCTCGTTTCCCGGTGAGCAGCAGCCGTGCAAGGCCGCAGCGCTGCCATTGCATGATCCCAACCCAGCCATTCTGTTTGTTGTCGCTGCTGCAACTGAGGCCCTCGTTGGCTCACAGTGCATACCCGCTCCCACGCTGCGGCCCCTGTTGCTGTGCAGGGCTGCGCCTGTGGCGGCAGAGGAGGATGCCCCGCCCGCACTCTGTGACGCCGCCTGCGCTGCCGACCTGTCCAACCGCGAGCGCAAGACGCTGCCATCCGGCCTGCAGGTACATGCGCTGCTGTGCATGGCTGCATGGGGTGCTGATGTAGCTGCAGCAGTGCGTGACTCTCGGAAGCGCTCAGGGTTCGGGGTGTCAGCGACCTCCTCAGTGCCCCCTTCCCAAATGCCAATTGTGCACCAGGCCATCCTCCCCTTGCACCGCAGTACATCGACATTGTGGACGGCCGCGGCCCCTCCCCGCCGGTGGGCTACCAGGTCACGGGTGAGCACTGCTGGGTGGCTGTGCGGCTGCCTCTGCTGGTTGCTCCCGCTGCTGGTTGCTCCCGCAGCCGACCGATCTGTGCACTTGCAGCTGGCTGTGCTGTTGCCAGCAGTTGCAACTGCGGCTAACCGGCGCATGCGCAGCCAGGCACGCCAGCAGCCATCGCCTGCCTTCCCCACTGCTCACCTGCCGGGCCCCTGCCAACGCGTGCTCCTGCCGCTGCAGTGGACTATGTTGCCATGACGCCCGAGGGCCGCGTGTTTGACTCGTCGCTGGAGAAGGGCTACCCCTACCAAGTCCGCGTGGGTGCCGGCCAGGTGAGCGACACATTGTGAAGCCACCCCGGCCTAGACGAGGGCCTGAAGACCCAGTCCATCTCTGCCATTCAATTGGTCCCATGTCACTCAATCTGGGTCCCCTCTGCTCTCCTCCACAGGTCATCCCTGGCCTGGACGAGGGCCTGAAGACCATGTCCACCGGCGGCGTGCGGCGGCTCTACATCCCTGGAGAGCTGGCCTTCCCTAAGGGCCTGCCCGCCGGTGAGTGGCTGACAATGTGCATGCTACTGATTGACCTGGTTGGGGGGCCTGTTCAGGCCATGGAGCAGCAATGCCGTGCCGCGGAGCTGGGCATCCCCAGGGCCTTCCTGCTGGTCGCTGGGAGCACTGATGTGTGCGTGCGATCTGCTGTATGTGCCCCGCCGCTTCAAACCCCCTGCCCTGCGCTCCCTTGCTCTCACACCCCCGGCCACCACCCTGCCTGCTCTGCAGCCGCGGGCCGGCCACGCGTGCCGCCCTCCAGCCCAGTGGTGTTTGATGTGAAGCTGCTCTACATCCCTGGCATTTCGGATGATGAGGAGTAGGCTGCGGCACAACAACAGATGCTGATCACACGCGGTGGGCCTACCTGCTCGCCGGGCCGGCTGGCTGAGCAGCTGCCGATGGCTCTGCCGGCTGACAAGCAACGACCCGGCGGCTTTCATGCGTGAGTGATCCGCAGCTCACCCTCCCCAGTTTTGACACCGAATCGTGTGCCCATTTCGTGCTATTGAACCAACAAGCTGCAAACTGAGTGTAATTTACAAGGCGCCCGCGCCGCAAGGCGCTGGATGCAAAGAGGGAACCAGGCAGGTTGCTGCTCACTCTCCCTCTGCTGCCGCTGCCTGCTGCGCCGGAGACGCCGTCTGCTGTGCTGGGGATGCCACTTGCTGCTGCTGCTGCTGCTGAGCCGCCAGCAGCTGCACCTCCAGCCACCGCAGAGCATATGCCGCCGCCATATTGCCAAACGACATCCAAAAATGGTCGTCGCCTGCACTTGCATATCAGGTGTCCAGCAGCGGCAGGCTGTAACGAACTGTGCAACGAGCAGGCTGCGTCTGTGCAGGCACTCCGCCACCCAGCAGCAGCACACACAGTGCCCATTCCAGTACCCACCTGGGAAAATACGCAGTAGGAGCTCTCTTCGCTCAGCCCCTGGATGCATGCCGCCGCTGCCGCCGCCCCCGCCGCCGCCGCCGATGCCTGCCGCCGTGGCCGCTGCGGCATGTGCATCCTGCTCTGGCTGGAAGCTGTCGTCCTGCCGCAGCAGCAGGCCACCGTTCTCTCGAACCACGGTCTGCATGGCTGCCGCGCCAGTGAATTGGTCCTGGGTCATTGGGCGGCAGGGCAGGGTGCATTGTTGTCAGCGGAGCGCATGGCCGTTCCCAAGGTGGCCTCAGACGTTGGCTGCTAAGCAAGTAGCCTTCCATGATAGCAGCCAATGACCATCTTAAAAAGCGCACCTGGTCCCCTAGCAGCAGCAGGCGCGGCAGGTGGATGGCGCGGCACACTTCTGCAAAGTGCTTCTTGGTCTGCAGCACCCACGCCATGCCGCCCAGCGGCGGGGAGACACCCACGTAGGCCGCCACAGCAGGGTGGGACAGGCCATGGGCCGCCAGGCAGCTGCCCCAGCTGTACCTGCGGCCAGGGCAGCCAGGGCAGGGTAAGCGGGTTGAACCACTTTGAAAGCGGCAAGGCTGTTGAATGGCAGCATGGCTGCCCCAGCTGTGCCTGCGGCCAGGAACAACAGGTGTGGCGGGCATGGGTGGGTTGGAAGGCAGTGGGGCCGCAGCAGCCTGATGGGAGACGTTGCTAGCTAGCTTTGCGCCACAAGCCATCGGTTCACCACCCCCTGCCACATTGGACAAGCAGCAGGCAGCGTGCTGCAGCATACGCCAGCGCTTACCCAATCACTGCCACGTGCTTGTCTGGCCCCGGCAGCCGTGCAGCTGCCCACTCCACAACATCCAGCACATCTCGCATGTCATCCCCGCCCATCAGGTTTTTCCTGCACAAAGCCAGGAGTCGTTGCAGCTGTTGAAGGCGGGGCCAGGAGCGGAACCGCCACAGCCAGCCATACTGCAGCCAGCACCAGCAGGCGGCTGCAACCGGCGCGGCAGGCGGAGCGCGCTGTTCAATGCAGAGCAGCAGCGAATGGAGCGACTACCTAAAAGCTCACCAGCCCGAGGAGCGCCCCACACCGCGCTGGTTGTATCGCAGAACCAGACGGAAGGCTCGCGACTGCGCCGCGGTTCGGAACAGCTCCAGCACCATGTGGTCATGCATGCTGCCGCCCAGCGGCGCATACGGGTGCAGGATGACGGCTGCAGCACCCGCCTCGCGCTCGGGCGCCTCAAACAGCAGCCCCTCCAGCTGGGCGGAGGCCAGCTCCAGCATCACTCGCTGCTGCTTGACCACGCCCGCCATCGTGCCGGCTGCCGCTGCTGCCGCCGCTGCCGCGAGTCCGCCGCCGCTGCCGCGAGTCCGCCGCCGCCGCTGCCCGGCCCTGCTTGATGCCCCGCGGCTGATCTGGGTGGGCTCCTAATAGGCTGGTGCTGCAGAAGGGTGCTCCTGCGCTGGGAGGAACTGAGCAGCGCGAACGGCTCCCGCTTGTTGCACAGCCTGCCCCGAACCCTGGCTCGACGGAATCGGATTGCTCTGCACGACTCTCTTGCGCGATCGCAGCGTGCAGGAGGAGCTGCGCTGCTCTGCTCTGCCGAGCCGTCCAACGAGGGTCTGCATGGGAACAGAGAGGCACAGCAGAGGCGGCCCATTACTTGCACGCACAGTTTATACATCGCTGATACCTCCCGCCCAGCAGCGGAGGGCGGCAGCCATGGCCGAGGGCCCCACCGTGCTGCTGGTCGCGTCCAGCGCCGAGTCCAACATTACGGTCTGGTGAGCAACGCCAATTGGAGTCATGCATGCAGCGCCCAGGCGCCCCCGGCAGCCGGCAGCAGCGGGAGGGAACGCCACGCTCGTTGGCAGCTCTTCCGCGGCCTGACGCGCATGTTGATGGCCTCTGCAATGCACTCAGTACAAGATGCTGTGCACAGCGGGCGCATCCGCTCTGCCGCCGCCACTGCCGCCGCCGCCGCCGCTGCTGCCGCTGCTGCCTGCAGCTTGCCGCGCACAGCCTGTCTCATCGAGCAGCCCCCTCCCTCCCCTTTTTGCCCCAGGGATGTGAGCACCGGCACCGCGCTCACGTCCTTCAAGTCCAACGCCTGCCCGCCCAACGGCCTGTCCCTGCTGGGGCGCGACTACCTGGTGGCAGCGCAGGCGGCGCGCGGCGGCAGCCTGCACTTTTGGGCGTGGCACAAGGACCAGCCGCACCAGCGCTGCTTTGCAGCGGAGCAGCTCACTGCCGTGGCCGCCACAAGGGACGGCATGTTCTGTGCAGCAGGCGGCTCCTCGGGCGCCATCTTTGTGTGGGAGACGTCTTCCGGCCGCCTGCTGCGCACGTGGCCTGCCCACTACAAGGTGCGTTTTTGCCGTGTGTGCAGCACAGGGTGCTGGCTCTGTCAGGTGCTGCCTGGCTGATGAGCAGGCTCGCACGCGTTCTGTGCATGGCTGACCGACGCAGCACCCGGCCGACCACCCTGCTGCTGCTCTGCTGCCCCTGCAGGCCGTCACATGCCTGGCTTTCTCCGACAGCGGCTCCATTCTGGTGACGGGCGGAGAGGACACGCTGGTCAACGCCTGGCTGCTGGCGGATGTGCTGGATGCAACAGCAGGGCAGCAGCTGCAGGTGTGCAGTGCAGGGCAGCGGCGGCTGTGGATAGGGCAAGCAGGGCAGGCTCTTGCCGTTCGCCCTGGTCGAACTGGGCGGTGCCAGGCGCTCTCCGTTGTGTTCCTCCAACTCTGCCTGTCCCGCTGATGCTGCCCCTCCCTGGCTCCACCCTGGCCTCCCCCCGCCGCAGATGGGCGGCCCACTGCTGCAGCCGCTGGCCTCCTGGTCGGATCACACGCTACCCGTCAGCTGCCTGGCAGTGGGGGCCGGCGATGCGGGTGCCATTGTTGTGTCGGGCAGCCACGACCGGACAGTCAAGGTCCGCAGCCTGGCGGGCGGCAGCGGCGCCCTGCTGCGCAGCGTGGCACTTCCCTCTCCAGTGCACAGCCTGGCGCTGGATCCGGGAGAGCATGCCTTGTATGCTGGCTGCGCAAGTGGCAGCATCTTCGAGGTGCCCCTCGTGGGCGGCTCGGCAGCGGATGCTGCAGCAGATGGCAGCGGCAGCCTGGAGGGCGCGGCGGCGGCGGCGGCGGCGGCTGGCGGCGGCGGTGCGTATCCTGCGCTGGAGGGGCACAGCGCAGCGGTGAGCTGCCTGGGCTTCACCCCCGATGCAGCATATCTCATCAGCGGCTCGGCGGACCACTCGGTGCGAGTGTGGGAGCTGCGCAGCAGGCAGCAAGTGCGGCTGCTGGCCAACCCGGTCAAAGGTCCGGTGTCGGCGCTGCTGGCGCTGCCCCAGCCGCCATACATGCAGGTGGGTGCAGGGCTGCAGGGGCGCGTTGGGCAGGTGTTGTTGCATCAGCGGAGGAGCATATCGTACCCTTGCTGCAGGTGGTCGCCAGGCTGCAGGTGGCACCTCTGCAAGGTCGTTGATGTCCCTCTGCTCTCCCCTACCATGCTGCAACCGCAGGTGGGCGGCAGCCACTCAACTTCCAGCAGCGGTGGCGGCGGCGGCAAGCGGGGCCCGAAGCGGCCGCAGCCTCTGGCTCCGTTTTGCAAGTATCCCAACGCCCCTGGCACTCTCAAGCCGTGGGAAGGCGGCCTTGTGCTGCTGGATGGCTCAGCAGGCGCAGCGGAGGCAGCAGCAGGCGATGACTGGCTGCAGCGTCTGGCGGCCACGGATGGCAGCGTGTGGCAGGCAGCAGGAGCGGCGGCGCCCGCTGCCACGCAGCCCGCAGCTGGCGGAGCGGCAGCAGCAGCAGGGACTGGCGGTGGCAGCACAGCTGATGCAGCGGCTCTGCAAGACGAGAATGCTCGGCTGAAGGAGCAGCTGGAGCGCGCGCTGCAGACGGCGGAGCAGTGGGGCCGCCTCAACTCCCAGCTGCAGAGCCTGTGTGCGGAGCGGCTGCTGGGCGAGGGCGCATGATGGTCGGACTGAGTTTGTCGGTAACAGGCTGCCAGCATGAACAGCGCCATACATGATTACTTTCTTGTAACAATTGACCACAGTGAGGCTTGCGGAAGGAAGGAGCGTGCGAAGGCAAGAAGTGGCGGCTTGCAAGAGTGGCGGCAACGGCTGGCGGCAGCTGCTCTGCCGTCCCACCCGCATGCATGGGCGACCTGGCGCTGCTTCGATTCAATGAAACCGCGATCTGTAACAACAATTGGTGCTCGGGAACCATGGCAGAGGACGAGTGGCGCGTTGCCACTGGCGGGCGGCGCCACCGCAAGGCTGGGCGGAACGCGAGTGCAATTATAGGTACGTGCTCGACGACTCGCTACAAATAGTTCTGCTGCAAGCGCCCGATCGCCCTCCCTGACCGAGTTGCACTGGCGCTCTTGCTCCCCGCTGCACGCAGGCCCGCATCATGGGGCTGCCGCACCAGCAACCGACTACTCGAGCAGCCCCAAGCCACCCAGCGAACGGCAGGTGCAGCAGCGGTGTGCCGCAGTGGACGCCGCCGCTCGCGAGGTGGCGGCCAGCCCGCTCTGGCGGCACCTTTCACAGCAGCTGGGCGCCCTGCCACCGCGCTGCGCGCTGCCCGCCATCCATCACATGGTTGTCTACGGCCTCGGGTCCTTGGAGCAGCCAGGCGCGGTGCACATACGCTACCAGCTGGCGCTCGCCACGCTGCTGGCGGCTGCGCTGCCCCCAGCGGCCGCACCACCCGTAGCATTTGACCCAGTCTTCACCCAACTGGATCGCGCCGTGCTGGCACACTTCCGAATAGAGGTGGGTGCATCCAGCGGGTTGAGTGCTTTGCGCCAGAGCGCCATGCTTGCCCACTGCTGTTGACTTGCTTAGCTCACGGCCCTGCCACCGCCCTCTCCACCCAGGTGCTTCCCCACGACGAGGGCGGGCGGCGGGTAGCGGAGCAGCCCACGCTGTTCTGGATGCCACACTGTGAGGCGGTGCTGACTGATGCCCTGCTGGCAGCCAACGCCGCAGCTGGCACGCTGCACAACGTGGTGATCCTTGGCAACCGCTTCAGCGGTTACCGGGACAGCTGGGCGCTGCGGCAGCGGGCACAGCAGGCAGCCAGCGGCAGCGGCAGCGACGAGAAAGACAGCAGCGCTGTGAGCGAGCGGCCCAAAACCATGCTGCGGCTCTGTGACTGCGGCGCTGTGCAGGAGCTGCGCATAGATGAGTGTGGCTTTCCAGTTGCTTCCGCCTTCAATGACTTAGGGCTGCACTTGTTCTTATAATGTTTCATACTAAGCCTTGCGCTGTGAGCTGCTGCTCCGCCTTGCTGCCCGCCATGCCGCCACTGCTGCTCAGCCAGCACCCAGATGGGATGGCGGCAGCAGCATTTGTAACACGACGATTAAATAGTTCGATGCTGCCTGGTTATGAAATACGGGTCGTCAATCGTTTGGGGGCAGAGCTCCCAATCAAGCAGGCTGGGCACACTGCCTCAGACCGATCCGCTGCCGCCGCTTCCTTGGCAGCCGCTTCCTCTGCCGCTGCGCAATGTCCGTGCCACCAGCTACCGCTGTGGGGCTGTGACGCTGCCGCTTCTGCCGCTGAGATAGTTCATCAGGCGAGCCACCGAGCCGGTTGAGCGGTCGGGCGCCTCAGGCAGCCCCACCTGCAGGGAAGAGAGAGACCGGCAAAGGGAAGGATGGAATCATGAGAGGTCAAGGTGCTCTGCCAAAGCAGCACCAGGTAAGGTAATCAAGGCACAAGCGCCGCACTTGAAGGGGGTGGGCAGCTCTTCTATGATAAGCAGCAACACTCCTGTTGCACCATGAGATCTCATAGGGTCAGCACAGCCTCACCGTCACGCTGCTGGGCCGCATGTCCACCCGCTCCACTCCGCCGCTGGCCCACTGCGCCCCCACAGCCGTGGCAGTGAGGTTGATGGTGGTACCGCTGCCGCCGGCTGCCGCCTTGCCAGCGGTTGCCGCAGGGGAGGCAGCCCGCAGGTCTTGGCCTGCACCGGCCCCGCCCCCAGACGCATTCTTGCCGGCATCTTTGCCAAACACACTGGACAGCCAGTCCAGCCGCTGCTGGCCGCCCGCAGCAGGCGCAGCGCGGGTGCCAGATGCTGCCGCCGCTGCTCCGCTGCCCTGCGCCTCCTTCACCGCCGTCAGGGGCTGCAGGCTGGCAGCCTGCAGCGCCGCGGTCAGGCTGCCAGCCACCACTGCACCGGGTGTGCTGCCACCAGCAGCGCTGCCGCTGCCGGCTGACTTGGCACGAATGGCATCCTTGCGCTGCTGGTTCATCGGCACCACAGGCAGCACCGGCGCCTCGTCGCCATCCACCTCCATGTCTGCCCGCCCACCCGCATCCCCACCGCTGCCGCCGGCTGCGGCGCTGCCCGCTGCACCCAGCGGCGCTACCTTGGGGGGCGAGGAGGGTGCCGAGGGCGGGCGCAGGATGGCGTCATCCAGTACGACCGATGGGTCCTTGCTGTACACCACGCCGCGGCTGCTGGGCGGGTCGGGCAGCAGGCGCTTGACCTGCGATGTGGGGAAGAAGAAGGATTGCTTGGAGGTGGCCAAATGGTGTGTGGCTGGCAAGCCAGATGCAGCCCCGCTCCCGGGGATTGCATCCTGCAGAGCACTGCAAGCCACCCACACTGAGTGGCACCGCCCTGCGCCTCGCACCTGCGCCACCTGCACCGTGGTCTGCGGGGAACGCACACCCTGCGGGAACTTGCGGCTGTCGTGGAAGGCCTGGGAAGGGGGCAGAGCAGGGGCAGAGCGACTTGAATGAAAACAGCACATCGCAGCAGGCGGGTACGTGTAGCTCTCGATTAAACACACAGATAGCGCGGCACTGCCCCTCCTGCCACCTGTGCCGGTACTTGTACCGTCCCATGCCTTCCTGCCTCACCTGTGTGAAGCGCAGCGCCGAGGCGCAGGTGATGCCGTACAGGCGGCCCAGCATGACCGCGATCAGCGTGCCGGTGCGCCCGTGGCCACCCCAGCTGCAGAGCAGGGGACGCGGAGTCCAGGGCGGAGTGCTGGTGACGTCCGGGGCTTGAGAGTCCGCCAGGACCCACAAGTCTACCTTAACAAACCATGCAGGCGCTATCCCAGCCCCTGCTCGCAACAGTTGCATCCCAGGCGCGGCCATCCAGCCAGCACCCAACTTAGGTTGAACGCAGCACCGCACCAGTGGATGTACATGCGCTCGCCGCGCAGGATGCGGGCGCAGCAGTCGTCGGCGAGGCGGGACATGGCGGCGTCGCTGGTCACGTTGCCATCCAGGACGGGCAGGTGCAGGAAGTCCAGCTTGTCCTGCGGCGGGAGGGCGGCGAGATGGGGTTGGCTGCTTGGAATGCTGGCAGGTGCTGGCCCACCCCACTGCTCAACCCGCCTGCTGTGCCCCGCACCCAGCTGGTGGCCTGGTGAGGGCAGCAGCTCCATGCCGTCATCCTCAACCACCTGACGGGGCGCGCCTGCCCACCCAGCACCCACCCAGCCCCTGCCCTCCCTCGCCTGCTTGATGCGCTGGCTGTTGGTCTCTCGGGCCCGGATCAGAATGCGCTGCGCGTCCTTGATGTAGGGGCGCAGGCCCTGCCCCGCACGCCATGCATTCTCCGGCGTGTGCAGGCTGAACTCGGCTTGCAGGCACACAAAGGTGTTGACGCCCAGTGTAAGCAGCGTGCTGCGGGGTGGAGGGCAGAGGGCATGGATACGCGTGCGAGGTCGACAGCCGCGTGAGCAACAAACCAGCGGTGCCGCGGGATGCAGCGTCAGCCGCAGGGAAAGGGGCAGGCGAAACTCTCACAGCAGCACCCACGACCGCCAGAGCCTGCGCGCCCCTGCACACCTGAGGATGCGGTCCGTCTCGTTGTCGTCGAGGCTAGCGGGGTAGGCACCTGTGCAATGAGGTGTGGGTGCAGGGGATGGCAGCCTGGTGGGTGCTGCCTGGCCGTGCCCGCCCGCCTGCCGCCGGCCGCCTGCCGCCGGCCCCCAGCGCACCCCGGCACCCACCTGCCAGCAGCCGGCCCTTGATGACCCAGTTGCTCCAGGGCGTGGGCCCGCGATAGTCTGGGCACGGGATGGCTGGCAGCGGCGGCAGGCCGTATGGCGGTGCAGCTGCCTCGCTGCCAGGAGCGGCGGCTGCGGGGTCGGCGGCGGCGACCATGGTGGCCCTCGTCGAGCCTGCCGGCGGTACGTTTGCGTCGGGGAGGGCGTGTGGGGCGGCAGGCTGGGCCGGGCGGAGGGCGGGGTGGCGCGCACAAACCGGTGTGCGGCTGCCCGGGGCCTTGGTGCAGCTCCACGGCCCTAAACCCCCTCTATAAGCAGCGGGTGCCGCGCGGGTGACCGTAAACAAGGGAGTGAGCTACTGTGAGGGCCCCAAGGTGGCCGCCGCGCTGTGCCACAGCCGCCGCCAGCGCGTCACGATCTCGCAGGCGAGCGCGCTCCCCACCAATGCACCCCTCCACGCCCAGCTGGGGTCCTTGGGACGTTCAGTGGCGAGATGGGTCTCTCTGCCTCTAGCAGCTCCCACTGCCGCATCACTAGCGGTGCCGCGCATGCCGGTCCGCCGTCGCATGGGCTGCCCCGGCGACCTGCAAGGGCCCTGACGCGGCTGCAATCTACTGGCACACCATTCGAGAGCCTAGTGAGGAGGCAGGAAGCTCATTGGAGGCGGCGGGGTCAGAGAGTCTCGGAGACTCCGAGCATCCAGGCAGCGACTGCGGCTGGCAGCGCGAGCAGACCACTGCCTTGGCGGCGCTGAGGTGATCGCCGCGCCTTCCGCCACGCCACTCAGCTCCCGGCTGCCGCCGCCGCCGCCGCTTGGTGCACACCGCCGCCGCCGCCGCTGCGTGGCTCCTGACAGCCCCTCACACACTGCTCGCCCCATCTCCCCTCACACCTGCAGCGCCCACAGTGCACCATGCGCGTGTGGGCCGTCAGCGACATCCACACCGACTACCCGCAAAACCTGGCCTGGGCGCAGCAGTGGTGCGGGAGCGACGACTTCAAGCACGATGCCTGCGTGCTGGCCGGGGATATTTCCGATTCGCTTGAAAACCTGACCAAGACGCTGGAGACGTTTGCCGCGGCCTTTGGGCATGTGTTCTACGTGCCCGGCAACCACGGTGAGGGGTAGGGTGGGCGGCGGCTGAGTGCTACCTGCTGCGCGGTGCAGCGGTGCGAGCAAGGCGCGCACCCAATCTGTGCAGATACATGTCACCCGCCTGCGTCTGGCCATGCATGGCAGCTGCCTGACACTTACTGGATCTTCTGTTGCGCAGACCTGTGGGTGCGGCGGCAGGAGCGCGACAAATACGACTCCCTGGGTGCGATGCGTGCTTTGGGGAGGTGCCGGTCTGCCATGCCACCCGGTGCTGCTGCCATCTGCTCGCTTGCCATGGGCAGCGCCATTGCAGCCCGTCCTCAGCAGCTTGAATGATGGCGACTCCGTTTGTGACTTGTGCAGAGAAGCTGAAGGTGCTGCAGCAGCTGTGCCAGCGGCTAGGCGTGCACACAGAGCCTGCCTGCGTGGGCGGCGTGTGGATCGTGCCGCTGCTCAGCTGGTGAGCTGGGCGGGGCTGAGCTGGGCGGGGTGTGTGCAGCAGTGCCAGATCATCATTCCGAACGGTTGCCATGCTCCACGTTTAGCTGCCCTGCGATACTTACTATGCTTAGTAAGCATTCCCTGTCCAAACATCGTCTCCCATCACTTGCAACATCGTCTGTCATCGCAGGTACCACGCCAGCTGGGACCGCGAGCCAGATGTGCCGGGCAGCACACCCATCAACAAGGTGTGCTTTGCACAGCGCAGCTTCATGTGTCATGCCCCCAGCACGGCCTCGCTTGGCATGCACCATGCCTGGCCGTGCACCATGTCCGCTACCGGAATAGCCTCAGGCATGTGACCCTCCATGTGCTCCTGCCTCCGCCCACCAACCGCCCTTCCCACCCCAGGTCATGCTCGACTTCCATGTCTGCTCCTGGAAGAGCCAGCCGGGGCTCAGCCCAGACGACGACACGCTGGCGGCGCACTTTGACGGCCTGAACGAGCCGGTGTTCACCCGCACGCTGCAGGTGGGTAACTCAAGTAACTAGGGTGGGCTCCCAGGCTGGGAGCACTGCAAGGCTGGGCTTAGGTCGACAGGGTGCTGAGCACACGTGATCCAGCAGAATGCAGGCAGGCAAATGCGTTCATACTGCGTCTGCTGCGCCTGTCTGCCCCCCTGCTGCAGCAAATCGAGGCGCAGGCGGCGGCGGCGGGCGGCAAGCGGCCACCCATCATCAGCTTCTCGCACTTCTTGCCCCTCCAGGCGCTGCTGCCCGAAAAGCGCATGCTGTGAGTGTCTGGATGCGCTGCCACTTTTGCGCTGCTGCATCAAAGTCTTGTGTGCACCATGTTGCAGGATTGGCTGGATGCCACGCAGCGCCAAATGAGTACAGGCGGTTTGCCACCTGCCGCCACTGTCCTTCCCGCAGCTACTACCCCAACCTGTCCAAGGCGTCAGGCAGCGACTACCTGGCTAAGCGGGTGCAGTGCCTGCGGCCCCTCGCCCATGTGTTTGGCCACACGTGAGCGCATGGCAGCAAGGGGGCGGCAGCCTGGTCGACATGAACTGCTGGTTCCCCCATCCTGCCACTTTCGCCCAGCATGCTGCGCACGTGTCTTGGCACACCCGCTGGCATTTCTGCCCAACAAACCAGAAACAAATCGGTTCCCCTCCACCCGCCGCAGGCACTTTAGCTGGGATGCTGAGATTGGCGGCATTCGGTACATTCAGTGGCCGCTGGGGTGAGCCAACCAGGACTTTGGGCCCTGTTTGTGCATGCGGGGCTGCCATTGGGTGTGCGGCAGCAGACAGCCACGGAGCGCAGCTGTGCCCCTGCACTGGGGACCGCCGTGTATTTGCGACTGACGCAAACCAGGCACCACAGCGATGCAGCATGTTCCGGACTATTCCTCCTCTTCTGCGCCCAGCTACCCGCACGAGCATGGGAGGAGGAGGAACGGCGGCTTTGGCTGGGAGCCGCTGGTGCTGTACGACACTGAGAAGGGACCTGCGCCCCGCAAGCACTGCTACTGGAGCGACTACTGTGAGGCTGCCAGCGCTGTGTGCTGCCCCTGTTCCTGTTGGGCAGCGTGCTTGAGGATGGATGTCGATGTGTGGTCTGGCGGGTGCTGCGGCAAGGCAGCAACCGACAGCAGTGTCGACTCCCAGAGGAGAGGTCCCTGCGCTTTCTGAAGGCATCGTTGCCATCCAATCCTGCCTGCAGATAACTCGCACGGCCGCAACCCGAACAACACTATTGCAGCACCGTGGGTCTCGACGTCTTGATGGCTGTGCAAAGAGCCGCTGCGGTGCAACAGCCATGGCAGCCGCTGAACAACTCGCCACCCAGCCCCGGATCTGTCCATATCTCTCCTCCACACTCAGATGTATCGACGCTCTGTTTAATTATACCGTTTGACGCGCAAATGCCTTCCATTCTGCAACTCCTGGCCGCCTCCGCGCCACATGTGACCCGTGGTGCTTGGCAAACCCTAACCGCCGCTGTGGAGGCATGGCGGCAGGCTTGCGACGGCCCAAACGCCTGCTTGCAGAACAAGCTCAGTGCTGGGTCCTGGGATGGTAGCAGTGTGGTGGGCGGCAGTGCGCCAGTTTGTTGAAGGAGAAGGAAGCCCCAGCTGGATGTGGGGCGACAGACGCTAGCCTGCGTACAGGAACCGCACACAGCAGGCCCCCCAGCAGGAGGCCCACAGGCCGACTACAGGCGTTCCGCGACCAATTGGCGGCTCCAGGCGCCTTCATCCACGTGTTCCACATTCTCACGACTGCGTAGCGCGCGCAAACCCGCCGCATGTACTTCCCCCCGGCCAAGCTGCGCTGAGCGGCTTGCAGCGGCCCCACCCAATCCTTTGACACGCCTAGGGGAGGGGGAACGATGCCGCAGGCCGGCGAGCAGCAGCAGCGCTGGGCCCTTTGGGCACTGCTCGCTATGCAGCTCCTGAGCTTCGCGCTCATAGCCCGGCAGCACACCACCATCCAGCAGCTGCGGGGGGAGGCGGCGCCAGCCTCCCCGGGCCGACGATTGCTGCAGGCGGGCCAGGTGCGCCATACGCCCTCCCCCGCACACCTGCGGCGGCAGCTTCTTCCCCTTGCACGCAACCCTGCCGCATGCCCCACGTCTCGCCCCAGCCTGTCCTTGCCGCGGCAGCCTTGTGCCGTGCTGAGTGTGTTGTTCTGCCGCTCAGTCTTCGCCTAACAACCCTCGCCTGCCCCGTGCACCCCCACCCGCCGTACCAGCAGCCAACCACCACAAGCCCCGTCGGCGGCCTTCCCAGCAGCCTGGTTGCGTTTGAGGGCGGCAGGATAGTGTTCAAGGCGCACGTTGCGGTGCAGCCCAGCCAGGCGGCGGTAGACTCATATTACGGCACAGGCACCTTCCGTGCCTCGCAGCCCTCGCTGCAGATAGACCAAGCGCTGCTGACCAGCGGCAGCGCGGCGGCGGATGCAGCGGCGGCTCCGGCCATTGCCACGCAGAGCAGCACGCAGCCCGTCAGCTTCCAGGGGCCGCTGACTGCCAACACAGTCACCGCCTCCACCCTGCAGACCACAGCAGGCGGAGCGCTCATGTCGGGGGCCGCTGTGGTGGCCGGCTCCCTGCAGACCACCGGCGCAGCGGCGGTGCTCAGCGGCAGCAGCCTCACCTGCAGCTTGGTCACAGCAGATGTGCTGCAGACCACAGATGCAGTGGCGACACCGCAGCAGCCTATCAACGGCACAGCCGGTGGCGCGCAGCAGCAGCAGCAGGCAGCGCGTGGCGTCATGATCTCTGGCGGCATTGTCAGCGCGGCCGCGCTGCAGGGCGACACAGTCAGCTCTGCTGGCGCGCTGCAGGGCGCTTCGCTGGATGTAGGCAGCGGCGGCATCACTGCTGGCTCAGTGTCAGCGCAGCGTATCGCGGCGCCCAGCGGCACCATCACTGTCGCCACGATGCTGGCGCAGAACATTGCAGTCAACCAAAAGCTGACTGCCCTGGATGTGACAGTGAAAGGCGATGCCATGCGTGAGTGTTGGCTTGGTATGGAGGGGCAGTTGGGTGGGTGGATGGGTGCAGAGGTGCTCGCGACCGCAACTACACACGGTGGGCTGGGGATGGCAGTCGCGCTGCTCGTGCGGATGCAGCGAGTGACGGGCCGCCATCGACTTTATTGGACAGCCGCTAACTTCGTAGGTGCTGACTGACCCGTTGCCCGCTGGCTGCTCTGCAGTTGAGCGAGACCTTGAGGTGCAAGGCGTCACGACGCTCGGCCGCAAGGCCAACACACAGCCGGTGCTCAATGTGCTGGGCACCGCCCGCACAGCTGCGCTGCAGGCAAGCACACGGGTCTGGGCTGCGCAAGGGGCAGCTGTGCTGTGGGCCCTGCTGCAAGCCCTGCCGCGGAATCGCTCATCTCAAGGCATAATGAGCACCTGGGACCGCTCGCAGCATTCGCCAGAGATGCTGATGCACCTTGCCTGCTGGCCCTGCTGCAGACCACGACTGCCACGATCGCGGGGCAGACCAGCACCAAGTCCCTGGTAGTGCAACAAACCACAAACGGTGAGGCCCAGCACTACGTGCCGCTGTGCGCTGCAGCTCGAACTAGCTGTGACCACCCGCTTTGTCTGGCGCCCAGCGCCTTTGTTCGGAGCACTTGGGCGCCATGTGACTTTCCATTCAATGCCCTACTCCTCCCCCTGCAGCGGTGGGCGCCACTACCATTGGCAGCTTGGTCGTCAACCAGGGCGTCGAAGGTGAGGCGGGATGTGGGGTTGCACAACGGCAGCTTTATTGTATATTGCAAAGGCGCGACTGCTTGCAAGTGCTAGCCGGGAAGCAGCTGCCATGCATGCGGGCGCAGTAGAATTCTACTCCCCACTGCTCCCCTCACTCTGGCTGGCTCGCCTCCCTCCCATCTCGGTCTGCTCTGCAGTCAAGGGCGCTTTGTCGGCCCAAAAGTGCGGCTGCGCCTCGCTGGTGCAGCAACTGCAGTCCACCCCTGCTGGCACTAGGTAGCCCAGCAATACAGCTGCCGCAGATAGCTGCCGTAGAGGTCCAGTAATAGCCTGCCACAATAGCAAACCCCAGGTGCCGCAAAGGCACTTGTACTGTGAACCACAGCTGCTCCCCTTTGTCCACTTTCGTGAGGCCAGCACCCCGCCCCTTGCCTGCTGTCCTGCCCTCACACCCACTCTCCTCACTGTCGCTGCGCATTGCTGCAAACACCTGCCCCTGTCCTGCCACCGACAGCCCGGATCCCTGGTTGCCTGAGCAGCGATCCAGCGGCGCTGTCGGCTGGCTGTACCCCTGTCCAGCTCTTGCCTGGTTAGTAACACGCCCTGCTGTTCCTCCCACTAGATCGACTCCTGTGCCTCCCAGCAGCTGTGCACCTTCTTTAGCACAATCTGTGCCAGCAGGACGCCCCAACAACCAACTTCTCGCCAGCCCTCCGCGCCGGCAACATGGCGCTACGCTCAGCAAGCAATGAACGACATGGTATGAAGCATCAAATGTAAGCAAACTCCGAATTCAGCTGAGGGTGGTGGCCTGGAAGGGGACGAAAATGTGCCAGAACAGAGGTGGCCTGATGCCAAAGTGGAGCACAGAGTGGGGCTCAGCAGGGTGTATCACAGCAGGGTGCAATTTGAGAGAGTAGTCAGAGAGGTGTGAAGCGCAGATGGTAGACACAGTGGTGCTTCTGCTACACTTTGCTACAAGGAGGCATTCCAGCCGGCAGGTCCTGAACACAGCTGTGTGCCTGCCTGCCTGGATGGCTAGCAGCGCTGCGGGTCCTGAAGTGACACGGCCCCGGGCACAGGCCGGACTATGCACCCGTACAGCACATGCGCAGCTTTGGGCTGCCTGCCAGATCGCATGCAGGAGGCGGCGTGGGCGAGGCGGCGGCCCGCCCGCAGCGCGCCATCTTCCTTTTGCCCCAAGGCAGTGAGGCGGAGGCTACTGTAGCCGGCCGCGCACTGCCTGCAGCACAGCCTTGGCAGACTTGGTGCGCTGCACGCCGCCGCTGCCGCTGCTGCGCGTGTGCCGCGCTGTCTCCTCAACCATGCCCCGGAAGGCTGCAGGAGGGTGGAAGAAAAGCAGCGGCGCATGCTCAACCAGCTGACTCAAGCGATGTGCAGCAGGACAGCGGGTGACCGCACTCGCCGCCAACCACAACTCCACACCAGCGCGCCTTCACAGCGACCGCGCGGCAGGCTGCCACAAACCAACCACAACAGGCTGCCGCACACGCTAACCTGAGCCTGGCTGCGCCAGCAGGGCGGCGGCTGCATCGTACTCCCGCACTTGCCCCTCGTGCAGCACCAGGATGCGGTCGCTGTCCATGATGGTGTGCAAACTGGCAAAATTTTGGGCGAGCAGGAGACAGAGAGAGTGTGTGAGTGTGAGTGCCTCTGTGTGTGCGCCACAGAACACGTGGCAGAAGCATTGGGGGAGTAGGAAGTGTGCTGTTCAGGGGCTTGCGGCAGAGCGGCACGCTGGCTACTGGCGACAGCAGCGCATTGACTGTGCTGGGGAAAGAGAAAGCATGCGGCACGCGTCAGGCACGCACCACCACACGCAGCTTGTTGAGAATGGTCGAGATATGAGCAGCAGGGCAAGCTGCCTCACCGATGCGCAATGGTCAGCACCGTGCAGTCCGCAAACGCCGAGGCAATGGTGCTCTGCATTGGAAACACGGGGCCATATTGCTGCACTTCAGCAAGGCTGACCCGCCCACATGCCAAACCCCCGCCCAGATGTCTAACCCCCCCACTGGGCAGTCGGTTGCACTGTGTGCCCTAATGTTACACTGCCAGTGACTGCTGAACCCACCGGTGCCAAGCTAACAGCTCAACCCACCTGGATCAGAGCATCAGTAGCAGTGTCCACGTTGCTGGTGGCTTCGTCTAGCACGAGGATGCGCGAAGCGCGCAGCAGCGCGCGCGCCATGCACAGCAGCTGGCGCTGTCCCACCGACAGGTTGCTGCCTGCCTCCTTGATTGGGGCATCCAACCCGCCGGGCATGGCGCGCACCGTGCTTGCAAGGCCAGCCTGCGGTTAGGGCATGTGTGGCAGGCAGGCGGCAGGTCGGGCTGGGCATTCAGACGCAGGCTGGTAAGGCAGGCAGCGTGCAGCAGCGCAGCTGTGGCCAGGAGGCGGGCGGGCGGGACAAGAGCAGCAGCCCTGGCACTGCATGCCTGTTCTTCAGGGAAGCAACCCCCGAAACAGCACATCAGACAAACAGTGTGTCCGATAAGTAGTGTGACAGTTACACTACGTATCGTACAAAGTTACTTTGTACGTTCTCGGCACACAAGCGTACCTGAGCCAGCGCCTCCCAGATCGCATCGTCGCTGCCGGCGTTGCCAAAGGGGTCCAGGTTTGAACGAACAGTGCCGCTGAAAATGACTGGGTCCTGCAGTCAAAAAGCAAGAAGGTGGAGGGCGGCCGCAGCATGTCCAGGACCAATTCTGGCAGGCGCAGTGAGCTGCAGCAAGCTGGCTGCTCTGCAAGCGCTAGCTGCCTGAGCAAGATGCACCGCTGCGCACTGAGCAGCAGGCAGGCCAGTAGTCCACACCAGCACCCACGCCAAAGCCAGCCATGTTGCCATCTTTTGTTGCTGATGCGGCTTGCCTGGGGCACCAGGGCCAGGCGGGAGCGCAGGTCAAAGAGGCCAATGGTGCTGGTGTCGATGCCATCAATGACGATGCGTCCACTGCTGGGCTCCACTGCACCGGCAAATGGATGTGCGGCACCCGGAAGTGAGGCTGGAGCGGGGTGAAGGCAATGCGTTCAGGTTCATAACTTGATCGGAGCCGTGCAAACCCTCCAAGTGCAAACCATGCCAGCAGACCTGGCCCGTGTGCCGAGGCGCAGGCGGTGGCCGCGCAGCGGTGCACGCCTGCTGCACACTAAGGTGCCGCAAGCCCTCCAAACTCGAGTCGAGGCATGCACCCACCAATGCGGTACAGCGCCAGAAACAGTGTGGACTTTCCGCAGCCGGTGCGCCCCGCCACTCCCACCTGTGGTCAGGAGGAGTGGCAACAGCTCCGGTGTTCAACACCGGTGTTCACCACCAAAGTGGTGGCAACTGGACCTTGCTTTGCTGTCGCTCGCCACCAACACAGAAACCACTTGGTGCAGCATGACTACGGCTCGCAGCCGCTCTTGGCAGCAAGGCCAACACTGGCCGCCTCACCTTCTCGCGCCCCCGCACGCTGAAGGAGATGCTCTTCAGCACAGGCTCCAAATCCGGCCGGTACCGCACCACCAGCTGCTGCACATCGATCGCGCCCTGCACGCTCGGCGAGTTGCAGACAGAGGGTGGGCAGGGACAAGGAGGAGAGCAGCGCAGCATCGTAGCTTGTTTGCTGCTCTGTCCCTGCGCCGCCACCCAGCCCCATGTGTGCCCTGCTCACTTGCTGCGGCCAGCCCGGCAGCGGGCGGTGCCCCTCCACAATGGCAGCCGCCTCGGGCTGCAGGGTGTTGTACTCGAGCATGCGCTCCACGCTGCGGAGCCGCACAGACACAGAAAACGGGTGGCAGTCAGCCAGAGAGCCGAATTGCAACACTGAGCAAGAGAGTGGTACAAAGTCGAGCAACTTGTAGCACTCGTGCGGGGCTGAGGCGCGATGGGATTTGCGATCCAGGCTGCAAGTAGATGCCCTGCAAGGCATGGCAAGCCTGTCACGTAGCGCAGCGCCCAAAGCATATCACAGCACAGCGGCCCCAGCATGCCCAGCATGCCCTGCTCACCTGTTCATGTTAACCTCCAGCTCAGTGGTCTGCCTCACCATCCAGTTGCACAGCCTGCAATGGGTGCAAAGGCTGGGGTGTCACTGATTAGCATCCAGATGTCCAGAGACCGAACCGTGGAGCAACTCGCATCTCACTCCCGCCGTGTGCCCGCTCGGGCCACAACCAATTGTACCACGGTGGCAACACATCCGATTCATGGTCGGACAGCACACTCACCCTGTCAGGCTCAGTGCACTGGTCAGTGCCAGGCCTGCTAGCCCAGCAGAGCGTGGAGCTGCCACCGCCACCAGCACAGCGGTGCCGAACACCACCGCGATGCCAAGCAGCTCCAGCCGAACCGACAGCCAGCGGTTGATGCACTGCAGGACGGTTGGAAGTGAAACAATGCGGTGCAAAGCTGGGGCAGCTGGTCCTTGCAGGCAGGCAGTTTGAGTACCGTGACAGAGCGCTGACTGATGGACGGCCAGTCCGCCCAGCGCGCATTGCCATTCACGCTGCTCGGCATGCCTGCCCTCAAGCCACGCAGGCCCACCCACCTGGGCAGGCCAGTAGGCCCTGTTGCTGTGGTCCAGCAAGGCCTGGTTGCGTGCCTCGAAGCTGGACTGCTGCCGAAAGCCACGAACCGTCATCAGACCCTGGGACAAGCAGTGTGGGCATGGCCAAGCGTGGACATCGAAGCATGCTTGTAAGGGCTCAGCTGATTGGTGCGCATTGCATGCAGGCGTGACGGCAGCACGTACGGCTGCTGAAAGCACCCCTATAAAGCCCAGCAAGACCCCTTAGCCCTGCTGCTACATCTGCTGCAGATGCAGGGCCGCACTCACCGCCAGGGTCTCCCCAAAGTGGCCAAAAATGGGGGACAGGGCCAACGAGTCCAGCCGCTTGATCTCTCGGGAGGACCGGATGTAGCGCGTCTGCGGGAGCGGCAATGCAAGGCCATTTATTGCCTAGGCATGCTGCTGGTTACGCCCGGCAGGCAGCCTCTTGGGACTCAAGCACCGTGCCAAGTGAGATATGAACCGCTTGCGCGCCGTTCCAGCACACACATGATGTGCAGCAAACAAATGGATGTCGTACGGAAGGCGCACTTGGATGATATAGTAACTGAAGCTCAGCGGCAGGATGGCGGCCACGATGCCAGGGGATACCGCCACGATGACGACCAGGGACCACAGCACGCTGTTCATGCGCAGCAGGGGACGGATGATGCAGCATGGCAGTTAAGCAAGGTGGGGGGCCTGGTTACGAAGGGGAACGGTTGTGAAGGACAGCACGCCCATGCACATGCGAGCAACAGGCCGAGTGCTAGCAAATGTCCCCGGCCCGCCACCCTTGCTAGCGCTGTCCCCCCGGTGGCAGGCGCCCATTCCCCTGCCTGGCCAGGCAGTTGGCCATTGCGCGGATGCTAAAGATCATCTGCACATCCAACGTCTCTGCAGCAAGCGCAAGCGGGTGGCGGCGGCGCCGCGCAGCGGACGCTGGCTTAGTCCACCTGTCAGGCGGGTTGCAGATCTGGTGCGCCTACCTAACAGAGCAGTTGAGGAAGGAGCTGACGCTGGACTGCAGCGCAACATCAACCGACTCTGCATGCAGGGATGGGTGCAGGCTGGATGGGTGCAGGCTGGGTGGGCAGGTGCAGGCTGGGTGGGCGGTGTGGTGGTGGGGATGGATGCAGGCCAGGCCTTAGCAAGGCTGCAGTCAGCCGGCACCCCAAACCTCAGCCAGGCGTGCCTGTGTCCTTGGTGAAGCGGTTGATCAGTCGGCCGGTGGGCTGGGAGTCGAAGAAGGACATGGGCAGGCGCACCACACAGGCCAGCAGCCGCTCCTGCATTGGGGATGGCGGCACAGATGGTGTGTTGCAATGTGCGCGGCAGGTCTGCACATGCCCAGAGCCGTTGAAGCTGCTTGCAGCACATGCCTAAGCCTGTGCAACGCACTAACGCCGCACTCCCTGGACTCAGTCAGCAAAGCATGCACACCAGCGAAATGCTACACAGGAGAGTGCCCGGCCCAGACACCAACCCACGCCTCACGTGCAGCACTCGTGCCGCATTGACAGAGCCCAGCACCAGCATGACTGCCTTGATGAGCTGCACAGGGGATTTGGCAGCCGATGCAGCTGTGTTCGGACATTGGGCACTTGAGCATATGGATTCAGATTCGCAGCACCAGCATCGTGCGACAGTGCATGCCTGGCAAGGCGCACTGAAGACAGGGGCAGGCGAGCTGCTGCTCGGCTGGGCATTCGCACCTGGAAGAGAAGTGAGGTGATGGCCAGGCCAAAGTAGACAAACATGCTGCAGCGGGTGCAGCAAGCCAATGGGACAGTTCAATGCCCGCCGGCGGCTCCTCGACGGCATGCGCCGCAACGCGGCTGGCCCAGCCACAGCGCTTGGGTTAGCAAGCCGCCACCACTTGGGGGCTGCTAAAAGGCAACAGGCAGGCTCCGGCATCAAGTGGTGATAGCAGCGGCAAGCTGAGGAGCACCCAGTCAAGCACAAACGCTCACTAGTAGGACGTGCGCACAGCCTGCTCCCGCGCCTCGGCATCAGCGGTGGCCTCGCTCCACACCGACAGCCACCAATTTTGCAGCGCCTGTGCATGACGGGGCGGCCGGGGGCCAAGCAGAGTGGGTTTGGCACGATGTTGTGCTGCTCTGTGGCAGACACATGTTCGGGTATTAGCACCCATACAACACACAAACGCATACCCACTACCCACATCACACTATGTGCCCTTTCACACCTGCAACCCTCGCTCAATGAGAGCTAGGCTCAGCACGAACAGCGGGATCCAGAACAGGGGGCTCCACGCCCTGCACAGGCAGGTGGATTCGTCAGCTTGGGCAGCTGCCTGCCCACTGTTGCCAGCACCAGCAGCAATGTTGCGGACACACAGGCGGCATGGACACTAGCACGCACCAAAAGACAAGAATAAACATGTAAAATGACAAAAAATTATGTTTAATTTGAAAAAGATACAGACGTAAGAAGTTCTCACCGAAAGTACTCCAGGTACACGGCTCGGTCCACCTGCCCCACCGCCCGCTCCTCCGCTTTCGTCAGCTTTCCAGCTGGAGCCGCCGCAGGTGCCGCTGCACTGCCGGCTGAGCCATTGAGTGTGGCGCCAGCGGTGCCGTTGGCGGCGGCGGGCGGTGCAAGCAGGTTGTGGCGGGTGGGCGCCATGATGGGAGGCGGCTTTGGAACAAACTGCACAGAGAAGGGAAGATGCAGGCAACACAGCCTGAAACGCTGGATGATGCGGCGAAAACCCCAGCGCACCCCATGCGCAGCACATGCTGGCATCCCCCTAGCATGCACTGATTGCCGCGCATTGCCGGTAAACATGTGCACTTGTTTCCGCCCCTGCCACGTCGTTTGCACCTTGAATGCACTGCTGACCCATGGCTCGCCCTGCTGCTCCGCTGCCGCACTGTCTACCGCCGCTGCCACCCCGCCACCGCTGCTGCTCTGTGCTGCTGCTGGGGAGTCAAGCAAAGGCACATCGGTGAATATAGCTGCCGTCTCAGCTGCCACGCACACCTCTCTGCTGGCATCCACCATGCTGCTTCTGGTGGATGCTACTGCGCCTGTTCCCGCGCCTGCACCCGAGGCTGCATCTGTGCTGACACTGGCGCCTGGGCTGGCATCCCCTGCTGTCTGCCCGCCCCGGCTCTGTAACTCAATGGCACTGTCCTTGGGAGCACCCATGGCGCGCTCGTGTATGGCTGCCTGGCCGCTGCTGCCCGACCGGAGGCCATCTAACTCCTCTGCGTGGCAGCAAGCAGGCACAGACGTGGTCAGAAGTAGTGCTGAGGCCAATTAAAGCCAGCTTGGCTCACTGGCCGCTCCTTGTGCAGCATGCAGCGCACGCGCTCCTCACGGTGTGCCCATTGCAAGACAGTTCCTCTGCTGAATGCAGCTGCTCCGCACCTGCGCTGTCCTCCTTGCTGCCAGCAGGCGAAGCAGCCCCCTCCTGCTCCTCCTCCTCCTGCTCAAATTGGTGGAAATCCACACCCCTTGCCAGCAGCTGGCGGTACGTGCCGCGCTCCGCCACCCGGCCGTCTCGCAGCACCACCACTTCATCCGCAGAGGGAAGGTACTGCAGCTGGTGCGTCACAAGGACGCGGGTGGCCTGCAGAGCCAGCGAGGGTAATAGGAGTCAGGGTGTATGAGAGGGGGGCAGGACACGGCAAGCGGGATGGCAGCGGGGGTGCGTCGCCGACACGCGAGTCGCTTGCAGAGCGTAACAAGCAAGAGAAGGGGGGGTGGGCCACAGCTGCACTTGCCGCATACGACGGCACGCGCACACAACAGAAACACACAAGGCAAGCCATTGTGATGGCAGCAGGTTGGTGGACCCCACCTTGCCCAGCAGGCCGCAGATGCAGCGGTCGAACAGGTGGCGCCCAACGTGCGCATCCACAGCGGACAGCGGGTCATCTAGCAGGTACACATCTGCATAAGCAGTGGGACGTGGATAGTAAGGAACGTGGGGTGGCGCCGTGCGTGCGCATCCACAGCCGGCTGCGGGTCATCTAGGCAGTTCACATGCGCAACAGACTTTCCTGAGTTGCTTGGGGGCGCAAAAGGGAGGCTGTACACACACTTGGCAAGGGCAGTGCGCATGTGAATTTCTTTGTCGACCACCCCTGCGGCTGCACCAAGCACAGGCGTACCTGCCGCAGCATAGCAGGCGCGTGCCAGCGCCACCCGCTGCTTCTGCCCGCCAGACAGGTTGACGCCCTTCTCGCCAATCTCCGTCTGGTCGCCTGCACCAGGGATGAATGATTGGGAGGCGAGGGTTTGTTGCAGGACAGAGGTTTGAGGGACAGGCTCACACCTTTGGCTCCGATCGTGATTTGGCCGCCTTGGGTACACAGAAGTGGCGGGAGTGGCATTGTTTCAAAAGCAAATTCACTCTGCTGAGGCACACTACCAGCGCCTGCGAATCCCCCAAGCAGAGAGAAACCCTGCACCTCCCCGCCGCTGCGCCTTGCCTGCCGGCAGCATTTCGAGGTCGGGGCGCAGCGCACACGCCTCCACCACATCTTGGTAGCGCCGCGGGTCAAACGGCGCTCCCAGCAGGATATTGTCCCGCAGCGTGGCGTTCTGCAGAGAAAGGTTAGCGTGCAACACGATACAACAACGGGGTGAACATGAGGGTGCAAGCAATTGCATCACGTGACATGCTGCCCTCCAGCCATAGAGATGTGCATCCCAACCGCACAACTCAGCAGCTGCTGCAGTGCAGATCCTTGAGCCGCTGCCGTTGGCAAGCCCCATCCGTGCACAATACGCCGGCATAGCACGCTTGCAAGCCTGTGGCTTCAAGCCCACCTGGATCCAGCTGTCCTGCTGCGTGTAGGCAGTCGAACCGCGCACCACCACACTGCCTTGGAGCGTGTGCATCTCTCCCAGTAGAGCGGCCAGCAGCGAGGACTTGCCCGCTCCCACTGAGCCCACCACGATGGTCAGGCTGCCGCGGGGCACTGCGGGAGGGGAGGGGAGTAAAATAGCCGGAAGCTGGGCAATGGCATGGGCAGCACGTTGGGTTGCCGAGCTGTGTGTGGGTTGGCTGTCTGGCTGCTGTGCGGCAACACATCCGCCTTGTGTGGGCCGCCCAGCAGCCCACACCCAGCAGCGCCTGCTCACCAGACAGGTCAATGGTGTGCAGCAGCGGCGGAGCTCCGGGGCTCCATGTAAAGCTGGCTGCTCTCAGCTCCACTGCCGGGTGCCCGGGCGCGGCGGGTGGCTGCGCGGCTGCCTGCCTCATTTCTTCAGACTGCGGGGAGTGTACAGGAAAGGCAGCGAGGCGGTGGGCCACGGGATGCTGTCTCATTGTGCCCTCAACAGAGCGGTCCACAGCCACAGGGTGGGGAGCTGGACAGCCAGTGGCCGTTGTCAGTGTGGGGGCATCTGCAATGCCTCACACCCACATACAACAGGCATGTGTGATGTCGCTCAGTATGGGCGAAACCGCAAGCCCGCGGCAAGCAGGTAGTATGCACTACTGTGTAACTCAGAGGGGCACCCACATCCATGAAGCCCTGAATCCGATCCAGCGCCACCTTGCCGGCAATGAGGTTCATGATCTGCACACAGGAGGGCGATGCAAAACGGGTTGAGATGGGTGCGCAGGAGGCCAGTGGCTGCCTGCAGGGAGGCGGGCTGGCAGGGGCGGCGGGAGCGCTGTGCCGTCCCACAACCCAGCGCCCATGCCTGCCCTTCACGCGAAGGGCACCCGGTGAAGTGCTTTGAAAGGCCCTCAGGACACCGCCCACCCACGTGCACCCACCTGAACCGGGAACATCATGACTGGGAAGCGCAGCAAGTTGAAGAGCGCCAGGGCAGGGAAGGCAACTGATGCTGTGAGGGGGTAGCCACACAGGCTATAGGTGATGAAGCCTGCAGGACGGGGTGGCAGAAACGTGGCGGTCGAAGAGGGTGAGAGCATGCCAGGGCGAGGAGCTGGAGGCGAAACACGACTGCCAGGGTGCTTCCTGGCGGACGAAGGCTCTGCCCCGCGGCTCATCTGCTGCGATACTGACCAGTGCACTGGAATGTGGCGCAACAAACATCACTCCGCCTTACCTCCCATCGAAATGAGCACGGGGCCGCCGATGAAAACCAAATTGTTGACGGTGCTCAGAAGAGTGGCCTTGCGGATTTGGCGCAGCTCCGCCTCCCTGCCAAGAGGAGGCAGGGGGAGGGACAGTGCTGATTGAATGCAGCGGCAGTTGCATTGCACATGTGTGCAGGTGCAGTGCACACTCTGCTTAGTCACACACCCTGCTTACTCAACACCACTTTGGAGCCGCTAGCTGAGGGGCGCACGCAGACAGCGCCACATGGCAGGCACAGCAGGCGCAGCAGGCACAGCAAGCTCACCGCAGCTGCGTGATGCGCTCCACATACGGCTCTTCGTAGCAGTACAGCTTGATGGCTTTGATGCCTGTTGAGCACAGCGGGCCAGGATCGGGGATGGCAAACTGGCGGTGCGACACCGCACTGCACTGCAGAGCTGTCACAGCGTGTGCCTGGCAACAGCTGCAGGTCTCCGCTATGTGTTGCTGCCATGCAGCAGCTTGCAAGCAGACTCGCCTGTGATGACCTCAGTGCAGAGCTTGACCCGCGCATCGGTGAAGCCCACGAGCTCGCGCCTCACCGCTGCCAGCTTGCGCCCCACCTGCAGGCCAGGAGCAAGGGCACCACCCAGGAGCGAATAATGCACAAGGATCAGGCGGGGCAGGTTGCTGAGGCGCCGCTGTTGCATGGCTGCAAGGACTGAGCAGAGCTGACAGCAGCCTGAGGTGCTGCACTCATCCAGGTGCTTGGCCGCTTCTGATCATGGCAGAATCTGATAGCTCACCACCGTAGAAATGGGGATGAGCGCAATGGTGACTCCCAGGCCCGCCAGCGCGGGGCCCCAGCGGATGATGCGGACAAGCAGGCCCATGACAACCAGAATTTGGAAAGGTCCAGACCCTGCAGAGTGGCGGCGGCAGCGGGGAGGTGTGGGGAGTGGTGGGAGGGTCACAAGAGCCTTGGAAGGGAAGTTGTCTCAAAGCGGATAGGTGCGTATGAGAGTGGGACGCCTGCCCAATGAGCATTGTTGTGGGTCCAATACAGTGAGGCATGCTGCGATACCGGGGCAGCAGAGAGGGGGTGACAGCTGGCACTCATGGCAGCCGGGCAAGGGCTCGACACGGGCGAGCATGGCGAGCATTGTTCAGCCACATGCTCTGAAGGCCAAGTTCCAGCCGCCACACCCACTCACAGATCATGTGCAGGTATTGAGGAATGGCCCACAGCTTGGCTGCGAGCGTGAGAGGGACCGGAAGCGGCGGCACATGGGCAAGGACCATTGGCACAGCTTGATGCATGTCATGTCACATGTCATTATTTTAGGAATACAGTGGCTGACACACACCATGGGATGGATGGGCTGCAACACAAGCCAGGGGGCAGCAACTGTGCGGCTCATGCCTGCACCGACGAGCGCTGCTGCTGCTGCTGCTGCTGCTGCTGCTATTGCCGCCGCGCCTCACCCGCATCGTTGGACTGCAGGTTGACAATCTTGCCCACTCCAAGGTCTCCCTTGGCGGCGCTGGATATGCGCAGCGACTTGCGGTACAGCGCATCCACTAGGGCGATCTGCGCGGCAGGGTTTCCGGGGGGGTGCATGATAGCTGTCACATGGTTGCAGCGCCCTTGAGCAAGTCCCTAGCGGCATACAATACCTGCATGGCGCTAGCAAGTTGGCCGCCATGCTGGCATGGCATGCTGACCCCTTGTGAAGTGGACAGGAGGCATGCCATGGCATGGGAACGGCATGCCAGCAGCTCATGTGAGCCTCAATGCAGCCTGCATGCTGGGCTCAGGTGCCCCGAACTCAGTGGCAGCCTCACCTTGAGGTGCAGGCAGATGCGGAAGATCACTGCAGAGGCAAGAGGGTCCAGGCAGCGACCGTCATGCACGAGGCGAGCGGGTACAGCCGCTGTGCAAGGGCAGGCTGCCTGCCTGCAAAAGAAACTCTTCCAAGGGCTTGCCACCAGAGCCGCAGCGCTCTGAAGGAAAGGTGTCCATGCATCTCATGGAGACCAGGCTTACTGTGAAAGTAGTAGTTGATGGTGAGTGTCTCCAAAACTGAAGCCGCCGCCAGTGCAGAGGCCAGGCCCAGGCCAGCCAGCGCTGCGTCAGAGGGCGGACAGCATGCATGCTGGTCACGCATGCCGTGCAGCTCAGCGCAACACGTGAGTCACAGGGCTGCCAGACAGTTGTGCTTTGCACATCTATCGCCCGCATGGCCTGGCACAGGCCGGGTCTCAGGTGCAACAGCAGCAAATGGTTCACGGCATGGCACAGCATTTGACATGGGCATGGCACGGCATTTGACATTTGCATGGCATGGCGCGACACCGCATGACATAGCCAGCACCACAGCAAGTTGCAGCACTCCAGCATGCCATGGCACAGCACGGCATAGCATGGCATAGCATGGCATGGCTTACCAGAGCCCCGCTCCTGCAGGTGGCGCAGCAGCTGCTCCAGCAGGAAGGGGCCCAGGAACATGACCACATCGTGCACCAGCTTGATGGCGCCGGCTGCGAACAGATCAAGACATGCTGGTTGCATTTGTTGTCTGAGCCGCATGCGGTTGTCACGGGCACGGAAGACAGGAGGAAGCAAGCCCACCCTTGCAAGGCGGCACAGCTGCTTCCACTCGCGATGGCACGCATGACAGTCTGCTCCGGCCAGCAATTGGTCAGGCAGCCAGCGCACCTGCCATGAACGTGCGGCCGTGTGTGCGCCACATGGCCCTCCACACCACGCCCTGCGGCACAGGTGCGCGCACAAACCAGCACGTGTTGGCTCATGTTGGTTGCATGCACTGCCACGTGGGCTAGCTTGTTGTCCTACGCATCAAGTCGTCGACCAGCGGCCTCCAGATGCGTGACATGCCAAGCCATTGCAGTGCCACGCCAATACCAATGCTGAGCCAGAGGACTCAGCAGCCTGGTGGCCTCACGCGGCACTGCTGCTCTCATCCACCCAACCCGCAGCACCCACCCACCTGCGCACTGCTGAGGTTCCACTGGAAGCCATCTGAGACCGCCTGGGCAGAGTCCTCTGCTGCCACATTCCACAGATCCTCGTGCACCAGCGTCTTCCTGAATGGGGGATTGCGACCCATGCATGTGTGGCACAGGGGACCTGCGCTTGCAAGCCACCAGGCACGGTAAAGCATAGCACAGCGTGGCATGCACTGCAGCCCTCGAACCCCGAGATCTCAATCCACCTGCAGGCACACCCAGCGCGCTCACCGGTAGCCCAGGCGAATGAGGCCCCCTACGTAGTTGAAGAAGAGGCGCGACACAAAGCTGGCAGACTCCTCTGGGCACCAGTGGCCCGACGGCCGCACCACCCCAGCTGCGGCTGCATCGAAGCCGGCTGCGCTGCTGCTGCCGATCGGCTCATCTGCAGACAGCGGCTGGAAGGCGTGCTCCCGCCGCTGGCCGCCTGGCCGGAGCCATGCTGGCAGGCGTGCTCGTGTGCTGCATGGGCGGAGCAGGGCGGGATGTAGCACAGGACCCAATGCACATGCTGTTGGAATGGTCCTGCCACGCCAGCGCCGCCAGACCATTCAATGCAGCACACCCGATCGACGTGTTGCACTCACCGGGACCACCAGCTGCGCTGCTGCTGCCGCTGCTCCGCCTCCAGCAGCAGCGCGATGTCCTCGAAATCGTCACTGCTGACTTCCAACGGCACAGGTCCACTGCCCGTGCTGTGTGGCAGCGCCGATCCCACCATCGTGCCGCCGCAGGCGGCGACGGCGGCTGGCCGGCAGCCGGGGTTCCGTGGGGCTGCCGGCTACTGCGCTCGATGGTCGGGTTTGTGGGGAGCTTCCGCAGTTGGTGGCAGCCTGCAGAGGAGGCTGGAAGGCCGGAGCGAGGCAGCGCCTGGCAGGCCGCACGTGGTGCCTCCCACGCCCGCCGCAGGTTTCGGAGCTTGATCACGGAGGTCGCTGTGCCAGAATTGCGCTGCTGAGGGGCTCCTGGGGCCTTCCCGCCCATGCTGCCCATGCGGCCGGCAGCAAAAGAGGCCTGCAGCGCCCCATCGCCCTGTTGTTCGTGACGTGCTCCACCATCGCCTCAACCGGGTAGCAGCATGGAGCAGGAGGAGCCGAGGGTGCGACCTCCCGCCTTGCGACGGCAGCTGCGCAGCTTGCCTGCTCTTCCGCTGGCTTCTGAGTGCATAAGGGTCCGATGGCGCCGCTGCGCCAGCCAGCGCCATGCGCCCCTGCACGCCCCAGCAACGGCGGCGGCGGCGGTGGCCTGTGCTGCCTGCGTCGGACGCCCAGCCTTTGCGCATCATCCATCATCCTTGCTGTTTAATGCCGCAGGGCCGCTCACGCTCGCCCTCGCGCTCTCCGGCGCGGGGCGGGCGCAGCCGCAGCCGCAGCCGCAGCCGAGGTCACAGCAGGTGAGCCCGGCTGCGGCAGCCTGAAGGTTTTGAATCTGCCGTGCGTTGCCTCGACTGCGTATGTCGTTCCGCTGTTCTGTGCCCGCACCAACACTTGCACACCGTCTGTCTGCAGGTCCCCTGCTAGCCCCGCCCGCAGCCGCTCCCGCAGGTAGGCTGGCTGCCTCCAAGGTTGGGCTGGCTGGGCAGCGGCATGCATTGGCAAAGGGTCACCTGCTTGTGGCTCCGGCTCTGGCTGTGTTTGAACTGGGTGTTTCTAAGCTATCGCTCGCCTTCTCAACCTGCCGCAGCCGCAGCCGCGACCGGCGTGAGCGCAGCCGCAGCCGCAGCCGCGGCCGGCGTGAGCGCAGCAGGAGCCGCAGCCGCGGCCGGCGTGAGCGCAGCCGCAGCCGCGACCGCTACAGGCAAGCGTCTGGCAGGCAGGGGGGCTGCGCAGCTGTTGGGCTAGGGAGGAGCGTGGGGCACAGGCATAGATGGCCTGGCTGTAGGCCCGGCTGGAGCTGCTTGGTGCCCTACTTGCTGCTCTACCTGCTGCTCTACTTGCTGCACTGCCCAACGATCCCGCGGGTGACGATTGTTAGTGGCCTCCCCTTGCCGTCGCTTGCAGGCGGCGCAGCCGCAGCAGGAGCCGCAGCCGCAGCAGGGGTCGTGGCGGCAACTATTACGTGAGAGGGGCTCGATTTGCGTGTGCATGCCTCTCTACATGCGTTTGCATGCATCGCCAGAACAAGTGCACACCTGTCAGCTACTCTTTGCCTGATGCGCGGTATGCGGCTGACTGGGAACTCATCATGCAAGACTGCCCCACTCACTGCCCCTGCTGCTGGCTACTTCCCGCTGCAGCCACCGTACCGCGGTCGGCGCTCACCGCCGCCCGCCGAGGCGTTCAGGTGAGCTTTCCAGCAGCTGTTGCAGGGCGCTGCGCTATGTACCAGCCAGGCCTGCGGTCTGGAATGCCCTGCACTTACTCGGCTTTTGCGCCGTCCTACATTACCAGACATTGGCGTGCCAGCAGTGTGTTTGGTGTTGCACCAGCAGAGAATAGCCACCCACTTGGGTCCCCCACCCCCGCAGGCGCGACCGCTCGCCGCCGCCGGCGCGCGGCAGCCAGCTGTTTGTGGCTGGCCTGCCCTTCATGATGAACGAGCGGGATGTGGACGACCGGTTTGGGCGGTGAGCTGCCCGGCGTGCACGCTGCGGGCTGTGTATTCTCGGCGCCCGGGGCCCGCTGCCTGCTCTGTGCGCTCAACCTTGTTGATTGAGCCGATCAGAACTCTCACCGGCTGTTGGCGGTCCTTCATGCCCACTGCCTGGCCCTTTCTGCCGACCGCCCTGTGCTTCACGCCTACTGCAGGTACGGCCGCATCAAGGAGATCCGCATCGTGCGCGACAAGTTCACGGGAGAGAGCAAAGGGTGAGCCGTCAGACTCTAAACAAACTTATCTTTTTCTTGTTTCAGATTTTTGTTTGTTACTCGCCAATCGTGCACATTAAAGATCCCCAAATATAACTACCAACGCGTCGCGCGCCAGGCCGCCCTTGCTTGTTTGGTGGGCCTGCGCTTGTGGTTTCCGTCCCAGTTGCGCGGGTCACCCGGGAGCCTGCATCGCATTGCGCTACAGCATGCATGTGCGTGATGCCAGGGCCTGAGTCATCCAGAGCTGCTGTGCCCCTGGGGCCTCACAATAAGCGGCACGGGCTGTCTGTGGCGCAAGTGTGGTGCCTGGGCCTGTCCGTGGGCTGAGCGCATCCCTGGTGGCCATCCTGCAAGGCGGTTGCAGGCAGGCGCAGGCATCCGTGGGGCCCTCCCGGCATGTCCATGCACCGCCGCCAAGCTCTCGCGATCTTTGTGGCAAGCGCTTGTTCGCAACCACGCCCCTCCCTGCCTGTGCAGGTTTGGCTTTGTGGCATACGATAACGAGGACGATGCGGCGGAGGCCATCCGCAAGCTGGATGGCACGGACTGGAACGGGCGGCGCCTGCTGGTGGGTGCTGCCCAGGGCTGCTGCCAGTGCGGCTGTAGCTTACTGCCCAGCACTGCCAGCGCGTGCGTAGCTTACAGTCGGGTCTTTGCCAGCACGGATGTGGCTTGTAGTCCGATCTTTGCCAGCGGGGTGCGCTTCCGTCCTTGCGCGTGCAAGGGTGGTGTTGGACCAGTTGGGTGCCGTGCGCCCAGTTGTGTTGCGCTTGTGGCTGGCGCAGTGCAGTAATTGTGCCGCAATCTTGCCTGCGCAGGTGGAGCATGCCAAGCGCCCTATGTGAGCGTCGGCAGGGCAAAACAAGCATGAGCATAGTTGAATGGAGCGGTCAAGCGCTCGCTGTGAGCGGCGGCAGGGCACGAGCCAGGGCGGCAGCGGCGGGCGTTGCAGCCTTGCGCGGCCCTGATGCGCTGACTGCCAAGCATGTGGCGTGGTGGCCTGCACTGCGCAAAGGAACGGCATGGCCTCATCACTGCTTGCCAAACCCTAGGTTTCAAGCATCCTGGCACGAGCAGGGCAACAGGCACACTAGCAGGCCATGATGGGGCGGCGGCGGCGGCGGGAACCCGCTTGGGGACCACTACCGGTTTCTCCGCCCGGACTCCCTCTCCGAAGGCATGTGGCACGCCCCAAAGCTCGAGCGGGTTTGGGACAATTCTCAAATTAAGCTTCCGCTCGCTGTGGCTGACCTGCCGAACGGTAGGGGTGAAGCCCAGGTGCGCCGGGCCATCAGCGGCCCACATACACACACTGCGGGCCGTTTCCAGCGAGAGTGAGCGTCGAGGCAGTGAAATGGGCTCCACCAGCTCGAACGCAGCCCGCATGCACTGCCTGGTGCCGAGGCGCCGCTTCCCAGGCTGTGATGCCCTTGTGCATAGCTTCTAAAAACCATCGGGCTGTGCAGCGAGCCGCGACCGAGCCAAACACTCGTGTTTCGTCGTCCGTCTGCCGGACGGCGCCAGCAGCGGCTGACCGCCTTGTAACGCACTCTCGTCCGATTTTTGGACGCGGGAGAGCGCCCGCTGAGCCGCCCCGCGCAGCCAGCAGCGAGCTGGGCTGCCCCGCGGCCCCCGGCCCACCTCCGGCGCTGCCCATCGCTGCCTGATCACTGAGTGGCACGCACCTGCGCCCGACATCATGGGCGGGACAGGCTGAGCAGCGCAGGTGAGCCTCCCGCCCGCTCGCTGCACTGAGCCCCAGGCGCTCCATCCACGGCACCCACCTGCTCTGCTGGGTCCGACAAGGGCCAGGGCGCGTGTAGAGCTGCCGCCGTCCCCCTCCCCGCCGCCGCCGCCGCTCAGGGCCGCTCTCCCCGCCCCTCCCGCAGCATGGTGGGTCGCCGCAAGGACCAGCCAGCACGCAGCGGCAGCGTGCCTGCCGGCCAGCAGGCGCAGGCAGAGGCCGAGACGCCGGCCTCGGATGGGCCGGCGGGCAGCATGCAGGCCAGCGCCGGGCAGCAGCCAGCACCTGATGCATCCAACGGCCCAGCGGCCCCGGCGCAGCCCAAGCGGGCAGCCGTGCCGGCCGGCCCGTTTGCGCAGCTGCTGGGGCCGCTGCACCCAGTGCTGCGTGCCAGCCCGGGTGCCGTGCTGGCGGCAGCGCTGCTGCTGCACGGCGCCATCGCAGCACGGGATCCTTCGGGGCCCGGCAGCGGCCACATGCTGGCCTGGCCGCTGACCGTCAGCTTCCTGCGGGCGCTGATGATGCCAGCCAGCATCCAGCGGCTGAGCACAGCTGCCCGTGCATATGCCGGCGTGGCGGTGGCTGTCGCAGCCGCCCTGCAGCGCCGGCGTCAGCAGCAGGCGCAGCGCCAGGCGCAGCAGCAGGTGCAGCAGCAGCTGCCACCACCGCAGCAGCAGCAAGGGCCAGTGCCTATGCAAGTGGAGCGGCAGGCTCCGCCGCCCTACTCCCGGCCCCCCCAGCCCGCGCAGCAGCCACAGCCGCAGACACACGGCGGTCTGCAGGGCCTGGTGGGTGCAGCCAAGCGGAAGAGCAGCAAGCCGCGCAGCACCCAAGAGGCGCTGGGTGCGGCTGGCGGCAGTGCACGGCATGCTGGGGGCGGCAAGGACGATGCGACAAAGGGCAGCGGGCGACGGCGGCGCAAGCAGCCTGAGCGGCTTGAGGTTGCCATCGATGCCGGCCCCTCATATGCACCCACTCAAGGGCGGGTCTCAAAGCGCAACGGCTCCGCCCCGCGTCGCAGCCCCAGCCTAGCAGACATCCTGCTGCCGCCAGAGCCGCTGCCACGGTGGGGCCGGCAGCGCCCCCGACTGGACAGCAGGTACGTTGGGCTTGCTCTTAAAGGAGGGAGGCTGTGCAAGGCTTGGTCCCCAGGGTCGAATCCTTGGTTGCCACCGGACGCCATTTTTTGCACGGGCGCAGAGCATGGCAGGAACTTGCATTTTGCACAATCCGCTTTGCTGAGATGCTGACGGCTCCTTCCCTGCTGTGCCGCAGAGCAAGCCCGCAGCCCACGCTGGCGTCCTTTGGCGCTGATGCCAGCCTGGACTTGGAAGGTGAGCTTGTGCTGCCCTTTTTGCATGCTGCCACAGGGCTCAGCTGTGCCTCCCCACACATCCATTCAGCCTTACACCGTGCAATGCCACTGCATCCTTTGTCGACAGGCGGTGGCGGTCTGTCGGCGCTGGGCTCGCTAGCTGTGAAGGCGTCAGACAAAGATGCAGAGCGGCAAACCCTTGCTGCAGCGCGCCAGGCGGACGGCCCTCTGGTTGCTGAGAACGAGCGGCTCCGGCGGTGAGCAGCAAGCGCAGCGCAGGCTTGTTTACAGCTTGCTGCTTGGCAAAGAGTCCCATGTGCTACTTGCTGATGTCCCAAAGCATCTGATGGCTTGCAGCTGATGAACCCTCTGCTCCGTCTGTTGCCATGTGCAGGGAGCTGCGCAGCATGCAGCTGCAGCGTGCGGGGCTGGAGTCGCGGCTGCGGCAGCTGCAGCAGCTGGCCCTGTCGGGCGGCGGCGGCTCCGGCGGCCGCGGCCGTGGCGGGGATGTGTTGGAGCGGGAGCGGCTTGCGGATGCGCAGGTGCGCTGGTGTTGCGGTCTGCTGTGTTGCCTGGACAGCAGTGCGGCGCTGCTGCAATAACGTGCGTGTTTGTGCAGCTTTACACTCACCATCCTGCGAGAAGGACATGCAGCCCGCCTTGCTGGCAAACAGACCCCTGCCGCTGGCGTGGCGTATTCAGCCTGGCAATTCTCACCCTATCGTGCAGGCACAGGTGGCAGTGGAGCGCCGCCAGCTGGCAGTGCAGCGGGAGACGTTTGAGCGCGAGCGGCAAGAGGTGGGCTGGCATCGCCGTGCTAGCGCGTGTCTACGGCCCGCCTGCGTTTTGTCGTCTAAGCTGCTACACTGGGGCTGCTTGTGTTGGCAGGGGTGGGCAGGTGCGCGCCCTTCTGCAAACAGCGGCACGCTTGTGTGTGCTGCTTTCCTTGCCCGCAGTTCCGGCGGATAGTGGAGAGCCTGGCGCAGACCGTGCTACCTCCTGGCGCGGCAGCTGTGGTGAATGCCGCTCGCCAGGCCATGGCAGCCACGAGCACCAGTCCGGCTGCCCAGCCCGCTGCCCAGCCCGCGGCCCGACCACCACAGCAGGCACAGCGTGTGCAGCCAGCTGCAGCCGGCCAGCCAGGCGGCGCGGCGACCTTCCAAGTGCAGCATGCACACCCGGTCCTACGCCCAGTGCAGCCCGTGCCCGTGCGCGGCTTGCCGCTGCCCAGCCGCCCGACAATGCGGCCGCAGTTTGGTGCGCAGCCGCCGCCGCCGCCGCCGCCGCCCTCACTGCCGCTGGCGCTGCAGGGCGCGCTGCAGGGGCTTGCAGCAAGGCCACCCAGCGCGTGGCCGCAGCCGGCCGCGCGGCCGATGCTTGTGCAGTCCTTGGGCGTTCCAAGCGGCATGCCCCCGCCTGGCAGCTTTGCAGGTGCGCCGCAGTCGCAGCCGGTCTTCACCTTCCCCCCTGGCGGGCTGCCACCGTTCCCAGGCCAGCTCATGGCCGCACCTGCACCAGCGCCGCCAGCCCCGCAGCCGCGCCCTGCCACTGGCAGCTCAGTGGCCGCAGCAGCCCAGCAGCTCATGGACGTGTTGCAGCGCCAGCAGCAGCAGCAGTTGCAGAACCAGCCCGCGGCGGCGGCGGCGCAGCAGCCGTCGGGGACCGGAGGCAAGCTGCAGGAGCTAGCCTCACAGCTGCTGCAGACGCTGATGCAGCGGCAGCAGGCGCCGCAGCAGCAGGCACCGCAGCAGCAGGCACCGCAGCAGCAGGCGCCGCAGCAGCAGGCACCGCAGCAGCAGGCGCAGGCCGCAGCCGCGCCGCCGCCGCAGGCGTGGCCGGCTGGGCAGCCGTCTCAGCCTCCGCAGATTCCTTCAGTGGATGGCAACTTGCTGCGCTTGGTGCAAGATTTGATTGCGAAAGGGCGCTTGGGCCCGGAGCAGCTGCGTCAGGCAGCCACCCTGCTTGGCAAGATGAAGCAGGAGGGGCAGGGCAGCGGACCGCAGCGCCTGCTCCAGCAGGCGCACCAGCAGGCGCAGCAGCCCGCTGCCCCAGCTCAGCAGCAGCAGCAGCAGCAGCAGCAGCAGCCTCCTGCTGGCGGCAGCACCACCCTGCTGCAGTACCTGAATGCCGCAGCAAACCAGCCTGCTCCGCCGCCACCGCCTCCACCGCAAGCACAGCTGCCACAACCCATGCCAACGGCTGCCCAGCGTGTGGTGCCAGGTGCAACGCTGCCCCCTGCACTTGAGGCACAGCTGTCGCTCCTGCCCGAGCAGCTGCGAGAGCAGATGAAGAAGGTGGGTGGGTGGGTGTGGAGTGCCAGCACCGTTTCCCAGCCACTAAGTGATGCCGAGGCTGAGGGTGTGGATGGATGCGTTGCGTGCTGCGTGCTGCAAGCAGAGTGCGCCGTGCAGCTTTGCCAACCCCTTCTTGCCTCCCTTCCCCTGCCGTCTGCAGTCGCTTGGCCGGCTGTGTGCCGACATCCAGAGCGGACAGACCAACGTGCAGCAGCTGGTGTCCACCCTGCCTCTGCCGGCAGAGGCTCAGCAGCGGGTGGCAACCATGCTGCAGCAGATGGTGCAGCCGTCACGGCCCGCGAATGGCGCGACACAGGGCACGGGATCTGCGCAGCAGGCTGGCACAGCTGGAAGTGCACCCGCAGGCGTCCAGGTGCCAGGCGTGCTGCAGAAGCCGGCTCTGCACCAGATGGGCAGCGGCGGCGGCATGCAGCTGGGCAGCGGCGGCCTGACGCCACAGGTGTCTCCCAACGCGGTTGCCGGCATGTCTGCTTTTGCTGCGGCGGCGCAGCGGCCGCTGTCGGCCTCTCCGGTGCTACAAAAGGTGACTGCCGATGATGTGGCCCCCGTGCACAAGCAGCTGCCGCCCATCCGCACAAGCAGCTTGACGCTGCCAGATGCAGCGCGGCGAGCCGCCTCCCAGCAGCTGCACCCGGCAGCTGTCCCGGCTGCAGCCGGAGCCCTGCAGCAGGGCCAGGCTGCAGCCCCGAAGCAGCAGGCACAGCCGGCTGGGCAGCAGGTGAGGCAGCAGACACAGCAACCCGCAGCGCAGCTGGTGCAGCCAGCCCTGCAACCGGCACAGCAGCCGCAGCCTGCAGCTCAGCAGGCGGCACCTGCGCAGCCCCCAACTCAGAAGGCACCTGCGCAGCCTGCACAGCAGGTGCAGGCCGAGCAGCAGGCGGTTGCCGCACCGCCGCCGCAGCAGGTGCAGCCCGATCAGGCGCAGCCCGACCAGCTGGCTGGCGCGAAGCGAAAGGCTCCAGAGGCAGATGCGGCAGCTGCACCAGAGGCGCTTCCCAACGGCGGCGATGCACAGCAGCAGCAGGAGGATGGCTCTCCTGAGCAGCCAGCGGCCAAGCAGCCGCGCACAGATTCTGCTGGCTGTGCCCCCGCCGCCGGCCCTGGCCCCAGCGATGGGCTGACCGGCGCAGCCAGCTAGGCTTGGGCAGTGCTGGGCAGCCCACAACCACCAGTCGACCAGTGACCTCGTGCTTTTTCTACCTCAGCTTTCGTGCGATGCTTTTTTCCACACTGACTGATGCCAAGCCGTCTTCCGTCGCATCTTTTACTCGCCGGCCATGCTCTGTTGCCACCTGTGCCTGGAATGTCAGGCAGTATGGGCGCCACACACACTCGAACCTTCCGTAATAAACGCAAGCACTTGCCCTCTCCCACCAGATGCTGCCTTTTCACCCTGCAACTCGTCGTGCTTTGCTTCCCCACTGCTTTCACACTGCCCTCCATCGTACCCCCTGGCAGGCCTGCCTGCCCATTTGTTGCTTGCAAAATCTCCCCTTTAAATCGGCTGCCCGACAGGCCCGATGCAAAGGCGTGGCGCAGCAGCTGCACCTGCTGCAGCAAAGGGCGGCTTCCTTTTTACAGGCAGCTGCAGAGTTGCCCAGGTTGGCTGACAGGGTTGGAAGGCACGCACAGCTGTTCATTGCAGCAGCTGGCCTAGCAGCCAGCTGAGCTGCCGCCTATCCCCCTCCTCATCACTGGCCATCCCAGCATCACCCGCCGCAGCAGGGTAGGGCAGCTCCGAGGGGTGGTGCCTTGAATCCGCCGGCAGCGCTGCATCACCGCCCCGCTTGGCTGCCGCCATTGGGTGCACTGCTTGCGCTTCCTCGGCCTGCTGGCGCTGCTGCTTCTCTTCCTCTTTACGCAGCCGCTTCTCCTCTTTGCGGGCCGCCTTGGCTGCCTTCTCCTGCTCCTTGATTCGCCGCTTATCCTCCGCCATCTGCGCCCTCAGCTGCTCCTCAGTCTGCCGCCCCGCCTCTGGCTTCTGCACACGTCGCCGCGCCGCCGGCCGCCGCTGCTCCCCCTCCTCGTCGCTGCTGCTGCTGCTGCTGCTGCTGTCGCTCTCGGAGCCTGTGGGACAGCACAGGAATGAGCGGTGCACAGTTAGTGAGGAGAGGCCACTGCGTGCAGAGCGAACACGCCCACAGTGCATCGAGTTTGGTTTTGCTCCGCGGCATGCCTCTGCAGCGGCCAGCAAAGTCGCAAGGTTGCATGCAAGCAGTTGTGGCCAAAAGTTGGAGCGTTGGCCGCACCTGAGTCGTCCTCGCTGTCCGACCCACCGTCCACCTCCGACACTTCGCTGGGGTCGCGCTGCGCCCGGCCCTCTGCGAGCATGGTGACCAGAGCGGAGCGGCAAGCCGATGTTGGGGTGCGCGCAGTTCGAAAGGCCAGCACCCCGTCATCAGGTCTCTGCACAGCCAGGCCAGGAGCATTGCACCGCATCTCACCACGCAAGCTGCTGCCTTGCGTACTGCGGCCTCCCGGCCTGCCGCCTGCGCTGCCGACCGCAGGTTCCTCCAGTGCCGCCGCCGGCACGCCTGGTGTTGGCGAGCCTGCCGTGCCGCCACCGCCGCCTGCAGCGGCAGCGCGTGGCGCCGCGCTGGCAGGGGCAGGGAGCAACGCCAGGCTGGGCAGGCCCACTATGGCCACTTCCAGCGTGCGCCGCCTGCAGAGGAGGAGGGACGTAGCCAAGCTTCAGGGCGGCGGTGAGGCGGCGGCGGGCACCAGTCCCGCTGGCTGGCTGGCTGGCGAGCCCAGCAGCCCTTCGACGAAAGCCGACACAAACTGCTCGGACGCTCACCTGATGGGCTGCTCGGGCCGGCTGGCCGCACAGAAACCGCGTCCAGGCCGCCAGGGAAGGCGTGCGGCAGCGTGGGCACAGCTCCGCTGCGTGGCTGCGCGCATCGCGCGTTGGTGGTTCATTGCGGTTCGGGTGGTGCAGGGGGAGGGGACCAGGGGGGGCTGAGGGTGCGGCAGAACCCTCGCGGTGGTGGGAACGCGCCGGCCGCTGTCCGCAGCGCTGCTACAGCTAGGCAGACACTGCCAGATGAACAGCGGGTGGCTGCAGCGCCCTGCAAGTGCCCCATGCCGCCAGGCCAGGTGGCACCCCTCTCCATGGGCCCGTGAGCGCCGCCCCACGCCGATCAGCCAATCGCCAGCCAGCCTCCCCGCCCCGCTCACGCTGCTGGGAGCTCCCGCGCAGCAACCAAGGGCCCACACAGCGCGCACGCGTTCAAACACCATGCTTGCTGCAGCGGCGTCCACACGCCCCGTGGCGGCCCTGCCCGCCTCCCAGGTCCTCGGCAGCGTGCAGCGGATCGGATCCTGCCCGGTGGCAGCCCCGAGCGCCGCTCTGCCCGTGCGCCGCGCCCACCGCCTACTCACCGTGGCCACCGCGGCCCCCGGCAACTATGGAGGCTACGGCCCGCAGGGCGGTGAGTGCCAGGGGCGCGGCAGGCGCGGGCTGCGGGCGCCGGGGGCTCGCAGCCGGGCCTCCCATCACCCCACCCCTCCATGGCCTCCCTGCTGCTGCCTGCAGGCGACGCGCGCATCAAGGTCATCGGCTGCGGCGGTGGCGGCGGCAATGCCGTGAACCGCATGATCTCCAGCGGCCTGTCGGTGAGCCGCCGCCGCCGCCATTCGGTGATGGCCGTGCCGCTCGCGCCCGCAGCTGCCGTGCCCACTCACCGCGTCGCGTGACCCTTGCGTCCTGCAGGGCGTGGAGTTCTGGGCGGTCAACACCGATGCGCAGGCGCTGGAGAACCACCAGGCCCTGAACAAGCTGCAGATCGGCGCGCAGCTGACCCGCGGCCTGGGTGCGCTCCGCTGGGTGCAGTTTCGAATGAGCGCTGGCGTGCTGTGGGGGGCGAGACGCGCTTGCAGTGCCTGGCCTGCGGCCCCCGGGCCGGGCGGCGCCCGCGCCAGCTGTGCGTGGGGCCAAACGTGCAAACCGCGCCTCTGCATCAGCACGCTTGCGCCACAACTTGCTTGCCCCTTTGGGTGCCGGGAGCGTGCCTTGCCTGTGTTTCTTCCATGCACTCACTGCCCTCTCCCCAAGCCTTCACTCTTCAGGCACTGGCGGCAAGCCTGAGCTGGGCGAGGAGGCGGCGCAGGAGAGCCATCAGGAGATTGGCACGGCGGTGCAGGGCGCCGACATGGTGCGTGCGCATAAGGGGAGGCGTACAGCCAGATCTCAACCTCTGCTTTGGCATGCCTGCGCGGCACCCTGTGCCTGCGAGGGCGATTGCCCAGTCAGCCCAACCGCATGCCTTGCAGCCAGGGACTCGCCGCACGCGTGCCGCCACATGCGATTTGGCTTGCACATTCAGTGCCCTTCACCTCAAATCTGCGCATATCCAGCATCCCACAGCCACGTCTTGCAGCCAGCCGTTGCACATCCAGCCTGAAACAAACAGTTCTCCGACCCAACACTGCTGTGCAGGTCTTCATCACTGCTGGCATGGGCGGCGGCACCGGCACCGGCGCGGCCCCCGTGGTGGCGCGCCTCTCCAAGGTGCAGCCCGTTTGGTCTGTGCATCAGCAGCCCGGTTGCTCGGTGCATGATGGTTATAGCATTGCCGGCACGCGGTTTGCTGCACATCAGCGCTCCCTGACTGGGGTTCGCACGCTGCCGACCGCTCACCGCCCTGCCTCATCTCTCTCTCTGCTTGTTCCTCCTCCACCTCAAATGAAACAGGACATGGGCATCCTGACCGTGGGCGTGGTCACCTACCCCTTCTCTTTCGAGGGCCGGCGCCGCGCGCTGCAGGTGCGGAGCCTCAGGGGGAGTGCCGGGAGTGCTGCCACAAGCGCAGCGGACTGCATGCAGGTGTCAGCCCACGTGCCAGCGCCCTTGCCGGATGCCTGCTCGTCGGCCCCGCCTGTGCTGCAAGCACCTGCCCTTATCTGTTTGCAGGCCACCGGCTGCATTGAGACGCTGCGCCAGACTGTGGACGCTCGCTCGCTGCCACCCTGTTTGCTGGGCTTCATTGTAATGGACAGTGCCAAATGCCCTCCTGTGCTGCAGGCCACCGACGGCATTGAGACGCTGCGCAAGAACGTGGACACCCTGATTGTCATCCCCAACGACCGCCTGCTGGACGTGGTGCGCTTTTCGTTTGCTGCCTGCTGTGAAATGAGACGTGGTGCGCCTTGTGTGCGCGCCTTGTGTGTTGCTGTGAACTGCTCATACGGCGCTGCTGTTGCGCAGCAAACTGGCCCAGGGCCACCTGTCTGCGCTGAACCCCTGCAACCTGCGCCCCTCGCGACAGCCGGGCGGGCCGCCTGGCGCCCATTCGGCATGCCTGGCTGCAAACCCAAACTGATGCCTTCTGCTTCTGCCGTCCCATTTCTGCGCGTACCTGTGCAGGTTGGCGAGTCCACCCCCCTGCAGGATGCCTTCCTGCTGGCCGACGATGTGCTGCGCCAGGTGTGCAGCAGGCGGCGGGGGCGTCAGGGAGCGCCGCCGCGGCATGAGCGCAGGGCGCTGCAGCCCCTGCGCAAGGTGGCTGCCGACCTGCCTCAACCTGCCCCGCTCTGCATCCCCCCTACATCCTTGTTGTTGCCTTCTTTGTTGTTGCAGGGTGTGCAGGGTATCTCCGACATCATCACCATCCCCGGCCTGGTGAACGTCGATTTTGCGGATGTCAAGGTGCGAGCCGGGGGGCACTCAAGCAAGGGGAGGCTGCGGCGGGACGGGCCGCAGCACGGGGAGGAACGGCAGAACATTCTGGGGCCTGAAGGAGCACTCGGCTGCCTGCATGCTGCTCAAAATGCTGCACTAGTAAGCGTTGCGCACCTCCCTCCACAGGCCATCATGTCCAACAGCGGCACCGCCATGCTGGGCGTGGGCGTGTCCAGTGGCAAGAACCGCGCCGAGGAGGCGGCGCTGGTGAGTTGGCTGGTGGTAGTGTTCACCGATCCCTATCAGCAGCCCTTGTTGACTTCGTGGGCGGGTGTGTCCAAGCGCTGAGGAACGTTTCGGGCGCAATCGGTGCAGCTGGTAGTGATGCATTTGCGGTGGCAGGTGTTTGTCTGTCAGCATGTAGCTCACCCCATGCATCCTCCTCCCCCCTCCCCGTCCCCCAGGCGGCCACCAGCGCGCCGCTGATTGAGCGCAGCATTGAGCGCGCCACCGGCATTGTGTACAACATCACCGGCGGCAAGGACCTGACGCTGCAGGTGGGGCCAACCAACCGCATGTGGCCCCACTCGGCTCGCTGCGCAGCTTGCCGCGCTGGCTAGCTGTGCAGTCTGGAGGGCTTGCACACCCTGCGGCACAGGCCTGCTGCTGTGCGTGTTGTTCTGAATGGGTAGATGTCTGGGACCCTGTTGGCACTGTCCGCCAGCGCAGCTTGCCTGACGACAATCGTGCGCCGCACCATAATCTTGTACCGCAGGAAGTGAACCGTGTGTCTGAGGTTGTGACCAGCCTGGCCGATCCCTCCGCCAACGTCATCTTCGGCGCCGTGATCGACGACCAGGTGTGCGCTCTTGGCTGCACGCGGGTCCAGATCCACTGCATGCCGCTCGGCGCGCGGGCAGCGGTTGGCAGCCCTGCGCCCACTGGCGCGGCGCCCGCACTGCAGCATGAGGTTGCTGTGCTGCTGCCTCTGGCGCCCACGCATCACAACAGGCACCATGCAAACCTCGGCTTGCACCTGCCCACCCCTACCCACCCCTCTGCAGTATGAGGGCGAGATCCACGTGACTATCATTGCCACTGGCTTCAGCCAAACTTTCGAAGAGAACCTGTGGGGCGGCGGCAAGTCGCAGGTGAAAGCCGGGGCCGCCCCTGGCAGCAATGGGCAGAGCCAGGCGGGCAGCGCGGGGGCGCAGCAGCCCGGCAGCAATGGCTGGCCCGCGCCGGCGCCCACGCCGGCGGCACAGCCGGCAGCGCAGCCGCAGCGGCGTGCGTGGTGGTGAGGGGCCGCGGCTTGAAGCGTGCACAGCAGGCGGCCTCGGCGTGTGTGGTGAGGGGTGGGCGGGGAGTGGGTGGTTGCTTGCCGGGTGTATGCTACTGCCTGCGCACGGCCCCTGCTGTTGGCTGCCGGTTGTGGCCCACCACCTCATGCCCACCACCAGCCCAGCATGCCAGCAGAGCACTGCAGCACCTGGCACAGCCCCCACCCCCTCC
>VIYQ01003644.1:0-15410 GCA_009928355.1 Chlorella sp. CH2018 | reverse complement strand
ACCCAAGCCTGGGGCGAAGGGGGCGGCGCCACCGCCGCCACCCCCTCCGCCGCCTCCCAAGGGCGGCAAGGGTGCCCCTCCTCCCCCACCGCCACCCCCACCCAAGCCTGGCAGCAAGGCTGGAGGCAAGCTTTAGGGAGGAGGGCTGTTTAGGCTCGGTGTGATCATGTTTTTGTGCAAGGTATCCAGCTTGCCGTTGTCCTGTGCCCTTGCCAACTTTGCCCGCTGCTCTCAGCTGTACCCCTCACGTTTGTGTGTGCTGTTGCACTGCCCCTTTGCAGGCCCGCCGCCCCCGCCTCCCCCTCCGCCTCCTGGTGCACTCGGCAAGAAGAAGCTTGATGTTGGCAAGGACGGCCCGTCCGCCAACTGTGTGGTGCTGCGCTCACCCACGGCGCAGCGGCAGCGGCCCTCCAGCGCTGAGGACCAGGCTGCCACTGCGGAGCAGAAGCGGCGGCTGAAGCAGCTGCACTGGGACAAGCTGAAGCAGGCGCGGGAGGGCACGGTTTGGAGCCGCGCCAACCGAGACAAGCTGCACCTGGACCTCAAGCAGCTGGAGCAGCTGTTCCAGGTGGGCTTGGAGAAGGGGTCATGTTGCGCTAGGGGCGGGCTTGGAAGGGTGAATGAACCATGGTAGGGAGTTGCGGGATGCCAGTGCTGTAAAGCTCTGGCAGGCTGCACCTGGTTCTCAAGCAGCTGGGCCGCTCTGCTGGACGTCCATGTTGGAGGCTTGCTTTGTTTGGGATGGTATTGCTGGTGTGGTGGGGATGCCGTGCCCATCCCCTGCCATGCATACTGTAGTACTGCCATGCCATGCGCGCAACCTTGCACTCATTGCGTGGGTCTTCTGTGACATTGCCGCAGATCATGGAGGCCAAGGCCATCAAGCGGGGCGGCCCCAAGGACGACGAGGTGCGCTGCCGCTGTGCTGCCGACACTGGTTGGGTTTCGCAGGTGGATTCAGGACACTCTGGCCAGACTGCCCCAGTCCACCTTACAACCACCTTACAGCCTGCTACCAGCCCCCCTCTGCTTGCCTTGCCACCAACCCTGCGCCCTCTGGCCCCTTACCTGCCCGCCCCCTACAGGTGCGCCTGATCGAGCACCGGCGCGCCCACAACATCCTGATTGAGCTCTCTGGCATCCGCAAGCCCTTTGACGAGATCAAGGTTGGCTGTGTCTTTCAGGGCGGGTTGTGCGGAGTCGGTGCTTGGCGTTTGACGGTCGCTGTTCGGTGCACGATGCGAGCTCGCACGCCACCGCGTCTTCTTCTGCGCCGATGATGCCACACAACGCGTTGCGCTCCCCGCCGCTGCCTCCTCTTCGCCACAGGACGCTCTGCTGCGGATGGATGGCACCGCCCTGAGCGTGGAGCAGCTGGCGGTGCTGTCGCGCGCTGTGCCCGACGACCAGGAGCGCAAGGACATTGAGCTGTACCTGGGCGGCAAGCACCCCAAGTACAAGTGCGTCGGCAGTTGCGCTTGCCAGTGGATGGCATGAAAGCGGCATTGCAGCTGTGGCGAGTGCCGCAGTGCCTTGCTGCAAAAGCCCCTGCACGGTGTCTGCAGCAGGTGTTCTCTGCTTCTCACTGCCTGCCCACCCAACCAACCAACACATGCGCAGGAACATGTCTGAGGTGGAGCGGCTGGGCACGGTGGAACGCTACTTTGTGGAGGTAGGATTGCCTCTGTCAAGAGATGGGAGTGAACATCGTGCAAGAAAGGCGGTTGCAAAGCAGCGGTGCATGCCACTGCTGTCGCTGCTGCGGCGGCTGCGGTGCCGTGTGGCATGAGCATGCAACCCAGAAGCTCGTGCCACGTGCCACTCGGCACCGCCTAACCGCCCACCCTCACCCTCGCCCTCGCCCTCGCCCTCATGCAGATCAAGGACATCCCCCGCCTGGCGGAGCGCATCAAGTGCTTCATCTTCTCCCGCACCTACAAGGCCACGCACACCAAGGTGAGCAGGAGGGAGGGCGCAGCCAAGGAGCACAATGTGTGGGAGACCAGAAGTGCATTTGTGTTGCTAGAGTAGAATAGCTGCTTGTGGAGAGCCGGGCAGCCAGAGCCTCTGCTGATCTCTCGGCCCCACTTGCTTAAGCAAGTGCCTCCCCCCCATTTCCTCCCCTCCCCTCCCTCCTTCCACCCGTCAGTGCGTGGAGCATCTGGAGATTGTGCGGACGGCGTGCCGCGAGCTGCAGGGCTGCGCCTCCTTCTCCAAGCTGCTGCAGGCGGTGCTGGAGCTGGGCAACCACCTGAACCAGGTGGGGACTTGCAGGGGTAGCAGCACGTGCTATGTATTAGCCCGTGGGGAGGGTGGCAGGTTATGGGATGGGGCACCTCCCCTGCAGCGGCAGTGCCGCATGGTGCCCCCTTCATCTCTTGCCACATGCATGCTGCGGCGCAATTGCGGACAATTGCGGACACGCCTCCCACCTCCCCGCCTTTCCTGGCCCCCTGTTTACTGCGTGCAGGGCACGCAGCGCGGCGCGGCAGCCGGCTTCAAGCTGGACACCCTGCTGAAGCTGGCAGACGTCAAGGGCACGGACCGCAAGACCTCGCTGCTGCACTTCGTCATCACACAGGCAGGACTGGGGGGCAGGCTGCATTGAGAACTGCAGGCAGCGCGGCCTGTCATTTACTGGCTGGCCTACGCACATTGTTACCTTGAAGTGTTGGCAAGCCCACCTGCCCAAGTCGGCTGGTTGCTGCCTGTCCCAAGCTGGTCCAATCAGCCATCGCGCCAGCAGCATCCCCGCTCACCGCAGCTGGTGTGTGCTCACTTCGCTCTGCCGCAGCTGGTGGAGGAGGACGAGGGCATGAAGCAGATGAGCGCTGAGCTGGCGCACATCAAGACCGCGGCCAACATGCAGGTGTGTTGTGGCAGCAGTGATACGGCTGTGTTGGGTGTGGCTGTGATGGGTACAGCTGGGCAGCGCAGCATGCATGCCAGGTGGTGGTGCGTCGAACAATGCTGGCTGCCATGTGCCCTGCCTACCGGGCCTGCCTGTTGCCCTGCCCACCTGCCTGTGTCCCACCCCGCCATCTGCCACAGCTTGCGGCCATCAAGGGCCTGATTGGCGAGGTGCGGCTGGGCCTGCGCCAAATCAACACTGAGGTGGTGCAGGTGAGCAGCGGCAGCGGGGGTAGGATGGCAAGCGGCACGGGCCAGGCCTGCTGCCGGTCGGTTGTGTCAAGGTGATGGGAGTGATGCAGGTGGTGAGTGTTAGCAGGCGGCGGAGCTCATGTAGGTGTTAGTGCCGTGCCATTGCTGACATGCACCTCCCCCTTGTCAATACCATACCGCTCTCTCCAGGCCGCCAAGAGCCGGGACCAGGAGGGCAGCGGCAGCCAGCACTTCAGCGAGGTGATGGCAGGCTTCCATGCCGGTGCCGCGGAGGAGTTCCGGGAGCTTGAGGTGAGTGTCATAGGGCTGTTTCATAGGGTAGGGCTGGAGGCAGGGTTGGAGAAGAGGGTTGCAGGAGAGGGTTGGAGGAGAGGGTTGGAGGGGAGGGTTGGAGGAGAGGGTTGGAGGGGAGGGTTGGAGGGGAGGGAAGCTGCCTATGTTGGTCTGCTGGCTGCCTGGTTCCAGATGCTGCTGGGGGGGACCGTGCGTCGCCCCACGCTACGCCGTGTTACGTCGCCAACCTGCTTGGCTGCGTGCCAATCTCCACCCTTGCACCCTCCCATGCCATCCACCCCTGCCATTAGGCGCTAGAGAAGCAGATGTATGAGGAGCTGCGGACCGTAACCGAGTACTTTGGAGAGGAGTGAGTGGCTCTGGGGAACGAGGAGGGCCAAGCCAGGCGCAGCTGTCGAGGCGCTGGTTGTGATTGCATAGGGCAGGGCGGCAGCACTGTAGTGGCACTTCTGAGGGCGTGGGTGCAGTCCACAAAGCCGCCAGCCTGCATGCGTTGACGTGCCTCTCCTGCTGCCCTCCACCCCTACGCGCTTCCGCTAGGTTTGCGCCCGCGGACGCTACGCGCCTGCTGCGCACCGTGCGCGACTTTGTGCTGCTGTTTGAGAAGGGCATGGCTGACATCAAGGTGGGCCGCTGGGGTCGCTGCGCTTTCCACTGTGCTGCTGTGCTGAACCCTGCACTCGGATTTGGGGCCGGTGGTGCAGTGCGCCGCTTTGCAAGCTTGCCTTCCGCACCAAGCAGTCACTGCCACCACCATTTGACAAAGGATGTCCTCTTTACCCTGCATACAGGCCCGGGAGGACGCTGCAGAGCGTGCTGCCGAGGACGCTCGCAAGCGGGAGGCCATCCAGGCGGCCATCCACGCCCGGCGCACGCAGAGCACCGAGCCTCCAGCAGACCCCATGCACCTGATGCAGCTGAAGCAGGCGGGGGCCAGCCCTGCTGCTGGGCCTGCACCTGCGGCTGCTGTGCCTGCTGTGGCAAATGCCGGTCCAGCATCTGCAGCCACTGTCGCTCCTGCTGCTGCGGCGGCAGCGGCGGCGGCGGCAACGGCAGGCCCTGCAGCAAAGCCTGCTGCCAACGATGCTCCAAGTGACGATACGCCCAAGGAAGGGGAGGCAGCGGCTGCGCAAGAGCAGGTGCAGCAGGCGGTTACTGGAGCAGCGGCAGCAGCAGAGGTGGCAGCAGAGGCAGCAGCAGAGGCAGCGGCCATGCAGCCAGCAGCCGACAGCCAGCCTGCAGCAGGCGCTCCAGTTGGCGAGGAGGCAGCAGCAGAGGCAGAGGCCACACCTGCTGCAGCACCTGTGGCAGAGCCCGCCACACGGGCAGGCGTGCCTGCTCCTGGGGCAGAAGAGCAGCCACCGGCGTCTGCGGAACCGGCTGCCGCTGGCCAGGCTGCGCCAGACGTGCCTGCCAGCGGTGCTGCAGGAGCACAGCAGGCAGACCGGTCGGCTCAGGAGAGTGCATTGCCGGCTGCAGCTGTTGAGCAGCAGGATGCAGCGGTGCAGCAGCCATCTGGCATGCAGCAGCAAGAGCAGCCGGAGCAGGCCCCATCCCTCCCAGCAGCAGCCGAGCAGCAGGATCAGCCAGCTGAGCGGCGGCAGCAGCAGCTGACGATTGATGTGGCGCCCCCGGCTGAGCAGCCCGTTGAGCAGCCTGCAGCAATTGCGGCGGACCAGGCAGCGGAGGCGGCAGCTGGAGAAGCAGCTGGAGACGATGCAGCAGCTGCGGAGGCGGAGGCAGGGCCAGCGGGGCCGCCACCTGGCACGCCCCCTGGCCTGCTGGCCGCAGTGATGCGGCTGGCTGACGGCTGGACAACTAGCCTGTTTGGAAGCGAGGAGCCCGACGCACAGGACAGTGCAGCTGCAGCCGGCGGCGGCGACCAGCCGGCGGCAAGTGCGTCGCTGGCAGCTGGTGAGGAGGCGGAGGCAGCCGAGGCGGATGTGGATGGGCAGGGCAGCGTAGCAGCCTCCGATGATGGCTGGGCCAGCCCAGGCAGCTTGGATGAGCTGGTCACTGCTGCCTCGGAGCTGCCGCCAAACTCTGCGCTAGCGACAGTGGCAGCCAGCCGGCCGCAGCGGGGAGCTCTGGCGTTCTTGACGCCGCTGCCGCAGCCTCGCTGGGACGCAGAGGACGACAGCGCGGGTGGAAGCCAGGAGGAGGGAGTGGCCTCCAGTTGCAAGGGGGATGGCGGCTGCAGCGGGCAGCCCATCGCTGAGGGCGAGAGCAGCTGCTGCAAGACGTCAGGCAGCTAAGTTTGCCTTGGCAGCGTGCTTATTGCTGGGTTGTGTTGGGACTGTAACCGTAAAACGAGTTGATCACACAGCATGGCAAGCAGTTGCAGCGCAGCAGTGGCAGAGAGCAGTGCATGCTGATCAGGGCTTTGCTGTGGGGCTAACACGGCTTCGGTCCGTTCGAGCCTGCTGGGTGGCCCCAACTAGTCCCTGCAGCTCCCCCTGCGCTGCATTCTGCTCCGCTGCTCGCACACTCGTCGCCACCGCCGCTTCGGCTGCCGCTGGGCTGACTCGGCCGACCACAGCCGCTGCTGCAAGCGCGCCAGCCGCCGCTGCCGCCCCCATGGTGCCTGGAGGCAGGTTGTTGCCTGGCGCCGCTGCCGCAGCTGGCTGCCCTCCAGGAGCATTGGAGGTGGAAGGCGGCCCGCCAGCAGCGGCCTGGTTGGCAGCTGAGGTGGAAAGCACGAGGGTGGTGGGACGCAGGCCGCGTGCCATGAAGGGCGCCAGGGTGCGGGGCAGGGTCTGGGAGGCGCGTGCGATGCGCGCATCCTGCGTCTGCAAGTTGTCGACAAACCTGCAAGTTGGGGTGAGATTTGGGTTAACAGTTAACAGCTGGTCCAGCTGTGCAGACGTGATGCAAGCAAGCCGTTCGTGATTCGCGCTCCACTGCCGCCACAAAGCTGGCGCGCATGCATCACAACACTCACTGGTCAGTTTCATCCAGTATCTCGGCTTGCAGCAGCTCCTCGATGCAGTCCTCCAGTGTCACAATGCCAACCACCCCGCCATAGCTCTGCGAGGGGGCGCAGCAACAGGGAAGCTGAGGGGGTGCAGCAGAAGGGAGGCTGAGGGGGGCGCAGCAGAAGAAAGGCTGAGGGCGGCATGGCGGGGATGACGCCCCAGCCGAGCAGCGCCGGCGCCACGCCATGTTGCCATGTGCAGCCTGGCCAAAGGAAACAGGTCACGTCTGCAGTAAGATGCGGCAGCAGGCACCATCGTGCCCACCTGTGCCAGGCCTGCAACTGAAGGCGATGGCTTGATGTAGGACTTGAAGGCAGCCGCGTTGCGCTTGCTGCCGCCCACGCTGCGGTCCACCTGCATTGCCGCTGGCGCGCCGCCGTCTGTGGCTGCCCGGCGGGGGCCTGCTGGTACGTCCTGCGGCTGCACTGCCTCCTCACCCTCACTAGCTGCAAAGTGCACACGAGCCATGCCGCCACGTACGCTGCCGCCGCCGTTTGCAGCTTCACTTGCTGCCGCCTGCCCAGCTGCCACACTGCCAGCCATCATGGTGTCGCCCTGCCCTGCTTCCAAGTCAACTTCCTGCATTGCGCCTCGCTCCTCACTGCTGCTGCGGCTGCGGCTGCGGCTGCGCCGCCGCTGCTGCAGGCGCTGCCACAGGCGGCGGGCGGGGCCAGGCGTGCCCGGTGGGGAGCCCTCATTGGACCCAGGTGCACCGCCCTCAGTTCCATTCAGCCCCACCTCCTCCCGCTTCTTGGACTCAGACAGGGCAGGCACCACCAGAGCCTGCGCAGAGCAGCAGGCCGTGGCGGTCAGGATGCCAGGACCACCAGGCGTGGATTGATCAGGATGATAAGGTGGTGGGGGCTGGGTTGAGCAAGTGCGAAACATTCGCTGTCGCGGCGGCGGCAGCTGCGCCACAGTACGCGTCTTGCAGGCCAGCAGGTGGGCCGAGTCGGTCAGGGCAGAGACACATACAGGCGCACCATGTGGGAATGGCCCATGCGGAAGATGCGCAGGGCATCGTAGAGAGGCATGTCGGCCCTGCAGGCAGGAGAAGGCCAGGGCGGGCGCAGCAGGCTGAAGGGGGAAGCAGGGCTGCGTCGCCGCGGCACAAGTGGTGCCCCAAAAGCACCAGCTTACCTGACGAAGCCCGCATCGCAGCTGCGCTGTTTCCAGCCAAGCAACGCTAACCAACGTTTGACCGGCTCACACCGCTGCATGGTACTGGGCGTGCCTGATGAAGGGTGCATCACGGATGCACAGCTGCCCGACCCTCACACCCGCGTCCTCGTCCACCAGCACCAGCTCCTTCACCAAAATCACGCCCAGGATAGCCTGCGGAAGGGGCAGGCGCAGTAGAGTCATATGCTTGCACCTCAGAGCTAAGCATGTGCACAGACCTAGGCGTCACAGCCGGGAAGGCTGGCACGAGAGCAAACTTGACTGCCCAGCACCGCATGCACCGGACGGCGTGCATGGCGCACCGCATGCGGCAGCGGCAAGCAGTAGCACAGTGCCAGCTGGCCCACCCAACCCACCCACAGGGACCTACGCAAACCTGCCTGCTTGTTGTTCTGGGCGTACACCGGCACTCGGCTGTGGCCCGCTACGATCACGCGCTGCAGCAGGTCGTCGTTGATTTCGTCGTCTGATGACAGCATGAACACCTGCAGGTGGCGCAGCGAGGGCCATGCATGAGGCATGCATGCTTGGCAGGCGAGCTCAGCTTCGCTCGCGCAGCGAGGGCCATGCATGAGGCATGCATGCATTGGCAAGCGAGCTCAGCTGCCCAGCACTTGCAACAGCGTCCGGCTGCGACTGCCGGTGCAACTTGTTGAACAGAGTCCTCCTCGGCAGGGCGGCACCGGCAGTTGTCCCAGTCTGAGGCTGCCACAGCAGCACACCCCCACTCACATGGTCGATGGGCGTCATGGCTTGCTCCGCCGTTTTGTTGGCCATGTCAAGCGCACCCTGGATCACCTGCCAGGCCAGAGGGATGCCGCTGGGAGCCCAGATCAGGTGGCTGATGTGCAGCAGCGGATGCACAGTGGCGCCAGTGCAGCGGCGCCAGTGCAGTGGTGCCAGTGCAGCGGCGCCAGCTGAATGCAGTGCACAACAGGCCTCTCCAGCTAACCGAGCCTGCGGTGCACTTGCATGGCATCCCCTGCATCACCTGCACTTCGTCCAGGCTGAGAGGCACCTCCCCCATCTCCCCCTCATGAGCCTCGCCGTGCAGCCCCACAAAGGCCTTGAGCTCGTGCCGCCTGCAGGGGCAGAGCACCGGGCCGTAAGAGCGCAGTGGCTGGCCGTGCAACCACCGACCATGCAGCCCAATGCCCAGTGCAGGCCGCATAGCTGCTGCATGCGCACAGCAGCATTCTGCACAGGATTGCAGCGGCAGCAGCGTGTGCTGGCAATTAACTGCAAGCAGGCAAAAGAGGCCCCACCTGAACAGCGCTGACTCCTCGCCCAGTGTCCAGTCCAGCAGCTTGCCTGCGTGCAGGCCGGGCAGCAGGGAGCAGCGGCGCCGCTCGTGCACGGGAATGCAGTGCAGCCGACACGTCGCATGCCAGGTCACCGTGCACGGCGTGTGCCAGGTGACCAGTAACGCACACCACTGGTGGCACGTGCAGCCGAAGGGCTCACCAATGGGCCATGTGATGACGCCTGTGATGATCATGAGGGCGCGCACCAGCCAGGCAAGGTAGGCGCCCACCTGCGCAGCGCAGCGCAGCGCAGCACAGCACAGCATGCCAATCAGCAAGGCAGCATGAGGAAGCGCGCACACCAGGCTAGGCGCCCACCAGGCTAGGCACTCACCTGCACAGCACAGCAGGCGCAGCACAGCACAGCACTCGCGTCATGCTAAAGCATGCGTTGTTGAGGCACGTGCGCAGTGCACCACCCCCCAGCTTTGCAGCATCGGCAGGAGCGCGTGGGCGTTTCAGCTGCCCCGCAGCAGCCGCACCTGCAAGCCGTAGCGCTTGCACACAGCCTGGGGGATGATCTCTCCAAATAGCAGGATGGCAGTTACTGCGGCAGCGGGTGAAGGCGGGCCTGTACTGTGGGAATAGGGACATTTGCAACAACCAACAGGCAGGGCCGTCGCATCAAACTAGGCGCCCCGCTTGCGTTTTTCACACGCTCTTGGGTGCTCGGCCCTCCTCCCCTTGGCGCCCCCAAACCGACCTGAGATGACCACTGCCGCCACGGGGTTGAGCAGTCGGTCCAGGAATATGGGCAGAGCCTCCATGGCGGCCGCGTTGCACAGCAGCAGCGTGGCCAGCAGGTAGTGCGGGCGGTGTAACAGCTGTGGGGGTGGGGAACGGGGAGAATGGCAGCAACTCAATGGGTTAAACAGTCCGTGCTGAGCCGGCCAGCGGCCGGCGGCAGGCGGCACAGCTGTACAGGCGCCAGGCGGCACAGCTGCAGCAGCAGGGCGGCATGGCATGGCATGGCTTCGCTCACCGGCGCCACCTGGCCCACCAGCCATTGCTCGCGCTCCGAGCCGCTGCGCCGGATCACTTCCAAGTCCACTTTGTCTGCATCGCAGGGAGTTGCAGAAGCCGCAGAATGGGCGGTGATCAAGTAGGGGTTGGCAGCACCACCGGAGCTCTACATGTGCACGGCGGCAGCTACCACATGGCGCATGCCGCTGCTCATGCCGCTTGCCACATGTCGCTAGCGCTTGCCACAGGAGCAGCGCAGGCTGCCCAGCCACGCCGGCGCAAAAGGCGACGTTGCATTCATATGCATAGCGCATAGCAGTCCGCCTGCCTTGCAGCCGGCTCACCCAGGGACAGCAGGCCCAGCGTGAGGCCCGCCATCATGCCCGAAAAGATCACCAGCAGCACGGAAATGATGATGTACACCGCTGTCTGCCCGCTGCTCAGCTGTCCGCCCTCGCTGAGCAGGCGGCGGGCGAGGTGCAACGGATCGCTGCCATCGCCGCAGCCGCAGACGCCAGCGTGCAGCGGGCGGGTCAGCCAGAATATGCGGTCCATGTCTGCAGATGGGAACAGGTGCTGCAGGGCTGAGTCGAAATCTTCAGCAGCGGCGTCTCGGACGGCAGCTGGGAGGCAGGCGGTGGCGGCGGCGGCGGCGGCGGCGGCGGAGTCGGTCTCCCCTAATGGAGCTCTGCGCTGCCACATACGTTTTAGTGCCCTTATGCTGGTCACACCTGACGCCGCTTGCTCGCACGTGCTCACCTGGCGAAGCTAGGGCAAAGGGCTTTGTGCTCCGCCTCCCCGCCGCCTTCCACGCTAAGCTGACGCCGCCTTCGAGTTGAGCGATGGACCACGCAGCGAAGGGCTCGGAAAAGGGGACCTCTCGTTCAGCGAGCCAAATTCGCGGAACGGAGCTTGGCCGCGCTTGTACCCTGTCCTGAACTCTGGGTGAGGCGATTGGAGGCCGATGGGGATGCGTTGCCAATGCCATGTGTTCAGCGGCCGCTGGCGGTGCCGCCGCCGCCGGCCGGCATGAGGCCACGCGATTGTTTGTGTGGGCGGGCTTGCTCCACTTGCCTCGCACCAGGCCCAGGTACACGGAGCCTGCAAAGTGTTGCAGACCATCATACAGCTGCAACCACACAGAGAGCGCGACCGCTGCGGTGGTGGGAATGCTCAAGATCTCACGCGGCGCAGGATCTGCCTGATCGCAACAGCAGCCGGCAACTTGGTGCCACTGACATACTTAATACACTTCGTGCCACTCACATCTCTAATGCACAGGGCGGCAGGCTTGCCGATGTTGCACACGCAACAGCCGCTTCACTCAGCGCGCTGCGCCTTCTGCGGCGGGTGGCCGTCCACTCCCCCCGCCTCCCGCTCATCTCCCGGCCGCAGCCGCTTGATGACGCGCGCGGGGTTGCCGGCCACCACAGTATAGGGCGGCACGTCCTTGGTGACCACCGCGCCTGCCGCCACAGTGGAGCCCTCGCCGATGGTGATGCCTGCCGGGCGGGGCACAGGAGAAAGCCTGATGTTGATGTAGGCAAGCAAGCAGGATTCCTCTGTGCCTCGGAGGCACAGGTTGGGTTGGGCTGCCAGCTGGCACATGCACGGCCATCTCTTCAAGTGGCGCGACTGGAAGGGACTATTGCCAGTGCAGCTTCCCGCCGGCAATGCAGCGCAGTGGCACCCACCCGGCATGACGATGCAGCCGCCGCCCAGCCAGCAGTCGTTGCCGATGGTGATGGGCTTGGCATGCTCCAGCCCAGCCACTCCCGCCCTCTCAGCGGGGTCCACATGGTGTCCCACTGCAGGGCCGTTTGACCACAGCGCAGGCAGCACGAATCAGCACGGTTGCGTCATGGCAGCAGACTTTGGCAAACACACAAAGCATGGCAGACCTCTCAGCAGGCATGCGTGTACCAGCTTAGACATGACATGCAGTGTCGAGCCAGCAGCCACCCCAAGCAAGCAAGCACCTGAGTAGAGCTGCACGTTGGGCCCTAGCAGCACTCGGTCTCCAATGCGCACGGGGCCGCAGTCTAGCACCACACAATTGAAGTTGCTGCAGCGACCAGGTGGGCAGGTGGGCTGAGGTGCAAGCAATGGAATGTGCATCGCCATGACCGGGTGGCGGATGTGTGGGGATGCCCACATGTGGCGCAGCAGCTGCGTGGCACACGCCTTTATCAGCGCCGCAGCACTAGCACATACCGCAGGTGGCAAGTCAGAAGCCACTCCTCCAGCCCAGCAGCAGCAGCGGCAGCTGTTAAGAACATCGGTGCTCTCACCAGTAGAAGCCCTTGCCCAGGTGCAAGTTATCTGCAGGCGGATGGCAGCACTGAGGGGTGAGTGCGCCTGTGTGTGCAGCATGCTGGTGGCAAGCGGAGCTTGCCAGCAGCGGTGCTGTCCACCGTGCCGCGCCAGCAGTGCCAGCAAGCCGGCAGGTCCCGTATCCCATACAAGCGGGTCAGGCTGGCAGGTCCATGCATCGACCCTGGGGATGCAGCAACCCTGCACCGCGGCCCTCTTGGCAGAAGCCACAGCAGTCTGCTCACATCCATAGTCGCAGTAGAAGGGCGGCTCGATGAATGGCGGCGAGTCTGCGGCACACCCATGGGGGCCAGCAGCGCCACATTAAGGATGGAAGCTGCTGCCGTGTCGCGCGCGCCATGTCACCACCGCCACCCTCACTGCTGTTGCTGCCGCCGCTGCTGCTAGCCTGCCAACCCCCCAAAACAGCTGAAGCGCGGCGCACCTTCATCGTAGGACCCCAGCAGCTGCTTGATCACCTCCTTGCGCCCCTCCACATCGTCGTACTCTGCATGAGATGCATGAGATGCATGAGATGCATGAGATGCATGAGATGCTCTCTTGTGGTGCACACAGATCACACACCATTGCAGGCGTAGGGCGGCATGGCCGCACGCTGTGAAGAATGCCATGCAAGCACAGGCAGGGCTGCACCGGCAGCAGATGCTCTCCGCCCTCGCCTGCAATACCAAATGCCTTGACTGACGTAGCACTTGCCCCAGCAGCTCAAACAAACCAGCACCACTGAGCAGAGGCAGCAGCTGCAGGGCCCAGCAGACAGCAGCAGCCGCCCTCAGCAGCCCCCCTTTCATGCACACCTAGCGTGACGTTGAGCTTGTGCAGCAGCTTGCGGCAGGCGATGCGGTCATCTGTCAGCTCCGGATCCTCGGCGCTGTATGGCAGGCCTGCGCCGGGCGGACAATGTGTGGATCACGTGAGTGGCAATCGAGCCATGCGCGAGCTGCCGTGCCACAGGCGGCAAGCCACAGGTGCAGCGGTGGGCCCCCCAGGCACCATGTCAGCACGCGCCTGCCAGCAGCCGCTGCTTGTGCGACATCTCGCCCTCCGGCACGGGCGCCTGGGAGCCGGGCTTGTGGCCGGGCGGGATCATCGTAGCCTGCCGCGGGAATGAGAGGGGAGGTCAGCCAGTGCAGTTGCCTCTGCTGGCGGCAGCCGGCAGCGGCGGCAGCAGGCGGACTGTCGCCCCAACGCGATCGCGCACTGCCATCGCCACCATCGATGTCCCCGACCGCCTACCTGATGCCCAGTAGAGGGGAGGAGCTGTGGCGCGGCTTTGCCAAATAGTGCCGGCTATAATAGAGCAGCAATAGCGTTGCTGCTCAGCCCAGTTGCACTTGCAACAAACCGCAACCGATCAGGTACCGAGCCCCCATCACGCTGCGCCAAGCCCCAGCAGGCGACAATGATGGCGAGGGCCCTGCCTCGCAGTCGTCCTTTTCAGCGCCCCTAAATGCTGCCATGTTACCTCCAAGCTCGATGGCCATGCTTTCCGACACCCTCGTGCCGCGGCTCGGGCGCCTCCGGCTGGGAACGCCTTCACAGGCTGCGGCCGCCCTCCTCTCCAAGCTCGTGGTCAGTTGGCACTGCCTAGATATCACGGGACGGCCTCCGGTCGTTGCGCGTGAAGGGTCGAAGTCAAACGCCACCCTTGCCGCCGCCGCCGCCACTTGCTGGCGCCGGCGCTCCACCCACCTGCTCACTGCCTTGCCCCCCTCTGCAGGTCGGCTTGGTGTGCGGCGACCTGGAACTAGCGCAGGCCGCGCTCAGCGAGCTGCAGGGCCCCGGCCTGGCCTGCTGGACCGACGTCAATAGGTGGGCCGCCGCCGGCTCCCGTGTGCGTGGCAGCTGCTGCTAGGCGGCAGCATTTTTCGCGGAGGCAGGGTGCAGCATCTGTTTGCGCTGCTACCAGCTGCTGTTGCTCACGTACCAATCAGTACCCTCACGCTCTTGTACTGTGCCACCCCTCACCCTCCCCGCAGCCTCGTAGAGACGCCGTTTGGCGGAGCGGCGTACCACCCGCTCTTTGCGGCAGCGGGCACCCCCCTGCCGCACTCCCTAGCCCTGGCCGCTGCCCAGCGGCTCATGGAGCTCGGTGCTGCCGTCAATGTGCGCTGCCGCGACTGCAGCGGCGAGCACACGTCCCTCAGCAAGGCGCTGGTGCTGCGCAACCTGCCGCTAGCGGAGCTGCTGGTGCAGCATGGCGCAGGTGATGAGGGCAGTGATTGGGGATTATCGAGGGGGCTGGCTTAAAGCCGGATTGTGAAGGACAGGACTGATCGCAAACCCTATAATCAGGCGGCGGATGTAGCTGAGTGTGCATGCCAGCAGAGAAATGTTGGCGCGACCTGTGCCCGCCCCTCCCCTCCCACTGTGCCGCAGACCCCACCGTCGCCCTGCTGTGCACCGGCCTGCTGGAGAGCAGCCGATTCGATCCAGAGCTCGTCAAGTGGCTGCTGGACAGAGGGGCGGGTGTGGCCGTCCCACACGCCAGCAGCATCTGCTGCAGCGGCGGCGGCAGCGACGGTGGCAGCAGCAGCGGCAGTGCCTCCTTGAGCAGCAGAGCGCTAGCGCCCGGCACTCCCTGTGGCAGCAGTGATGGCCTCAGTCCCAGCCCCGGCAGGCAGGCCGCCCTGCCAGCCACAGCTGTGCTGCTGCGCAAGCTGGCCAAGGAGCTGCACGTGTCGCGCCAGCTCAGCAAGCTGCACGTGGCGGCCTGTGCGGAACAGGAGCGCTGGCTGCTGCGCCGCGCATCCGACTGCCTCACCCTGCTGCTTGCTGCGGGTGCCACGCCCGTGGGCACCAGCGGCAGCGCACCGCTGGCTGCTGCTGCGGCGGCGCTGGAGCCGGCTGACTGGGAGGCTGTGAAGCCTGCGGCCAGCAAGCCGCCGCAGTGGACGCCCCGCAACCACAGCAAACTGTTCCCAGCTGCATACCGCCGCTCAGCCCAGGAGGTGCTGAAAGTGGCGCTCCGAGGCTTCACGATTCCCACCGCCGCGGCCTGCCAGCTCGGCGGCAGTGAAGCCCAGCGGAGTGGCGAGCAGCAGCAGCCGCAGCCGCAGGGGCGGCGGCGCACCTACTATTTGGACGGCCACATCATCCAGTGCATTGTGAAGCAGCTGGCTCCCTGCAGCCAGCTTTGAACATGAACCTGCCACACTCCGTACCATCGCGAATCTGGAAGGGTGCAATCCACCCACCCACCAACCCCTCATCCAATCCCGGCCCCCCACCGCCC